>PVJD01007334.1:0-87974 GCA_004026545.1 Mormoops blainvillei | reverse complement strand
TCTTCTGACAATAATCCCGAGAGCTGGGGAGGCGTGGGTTAGCCTCACACAAACGAGGGGGACACTCAACCAGGGCAAGTGCAACGGGAAAGTCGTGGGCCTGGAAGTGGCTGGCCCAGGACGTGAACCCAGGTCTTGTTTATAGTTCAATGTTCATAACATTACACTCATGTGAACTGAAGGAATACTGAAGATGGGGTTTTTCCTTCCAACCTTCCTCTCAGACAGGAGATCCTTGCCCACAGGCCCACGTCCCGCCCAGCCCCAACCCCACGTCCACCAGAGTTCAGTGTTTCTAGAATATCTTCAGTAACTGGTTTGAAAGCAGCCTGATGATGCCAGGTGGATTCCAGTGGGAGGAACAAATGAACAAAAACCAGAGAGAAGCTGAGTCCGGTGATAACAGTGATATTCAAGGGTTATTTTTGAGAGTCCGAGGGCTCCCTTTGGGAAGTGGAGTCTACTTTATCTGTTGGCCTTTTAGCTATTTTTTTTTCACATTTTTAAATGTTTGCTCTAGGATTACAGTATCCATCCTTGACTTTTCACATTCTGGAGCTGATATTATACCGCTTCGAAAATATACATCACCCTTTTTTCTGTGTTTTTCTCCTGTATCACATCAATATGCCCCATTAGCCTCAGGTCACAATGGCCTACTTTTCGCTTTGAGAAGTCCTATGCCTTTTAAAAAACTAAGGAAAAATCACCTGAGGCTTTCACCTAAATGTTTACCATTGTTCCTGACTTGCTTCCTTCTGTCCGGAAGATTCCACTTCGATTCCTGTCCTTCGTGAACAGTTCACTGCAGCACTTCTGGTGCCGTGGTGGTGTGGAGATGCTGACAGCAAAGTCTCTTCGTTTCCTTTAATCCATGGTGGTGTGGAGATGCTGACAGCAAAGTCTCTTCGTTTCCTTTAATTTGTTGTTCATCCTTGAGGGACAGTTTTTCTCAACATGGAATTCTAGTTGTTTTTTGCAACACTTTTAATACTTTTAATACTTTTTTGCCCCGTCTACTGTCCAGGCATTGTTCCCTTGTCTTTCTGTCTCTAGTTTCTGATAAGACAGCGATCATTTGAGTCACTGTTCCCTGTATATACTTTTCTCTGCACGCTTGAAACATAGTTTTTTCTCTCTGTGGTTCAGTCTAAGACGTGCTTCGGTATGGCTCACATTGGGCTCGTCCCTGCGGGGCAAGTGCACTTCCCAAAGCCACGTGGGCTCCTCACACCCCGCTGCCCGAGGAGCTAAGGGGTGGGGTGGGGGTGCTTCTGCCCAGAGCCGGCCAGCGAGGTCTCCGCTGCACATTCACTGATGGTCACCATGCAGCAAGCCTGGCAAACGTCCTAGAAATTAGCTACCCCCCCCCCCGGCACCCATCCTCTGGGGCCTCAGAAACACGTTCCCCAGAAAAAATGTCACCAAGCACAACCAGAAAAGGGTTAAGCCTGGGAAGACAGAAGCATAGCACCTACCCGACCCAGAAAACACACCAGCCTCACATTTCCCAGTGTGAGACATGTCGAGGGCATCCTCAAACAGCCTTCAAAATGGCTATGAGATATTATAGAAACACTGAACATGTGGTAGAGGTGGACGTGGGGTTGGGGCCGGGCGGGACGTGGGCCAACGGGCAAGGATCTCTTGTCTGAGAGGAAGGTTGGAAGGAAAAACCCCACCTTTAGTATTCCTTCAGTTCACAGGAGGGTAATGTTATGAACACTGAACTACAAACAAGACCTGGGTTCACGTCGTGGACCAGCCACTTCCAGGCCCGCGACTGACCCGTTGCACTTGCTCTGGCTGAGTCTCCCCCTCACTCGTGCGAGGCTAACCCACGCCTCCCCAGGATACACGGAAGCCCACGCAGGGAGTCACTGTGGCGACCGAAGGGTTTCAGCGTCCTGCTCCCCGTTTCCCGCCTGGGCCCTGGCTGCCCAGAGCAGAAGGCGCCGCCGCCGCCCAGGGGAGCATGGATCCGAGCCCGGTTAAGTCTGTCATGAAGCAGATGGTGACAAGAGCAGGAAAGTGAGGGGACTTCCGGCTGCAGCCTTCTCACGCTCAAGCCTGCACTTCTTCCGTGCCCTTCCTGGCGGGCGCGCCTGGTCTCTGCAGTCCAAGGACATCTGCCAGCTTAGCAAAGGGTTGCACTCAACTGGGTGGCCATCCTTCACCAGCAGAGAGACACACCCGTCCTGGGAGATCTCCGCCCCCAAATATAGTTTTGGAAGGAGTAACTAAAACCAGTGGAAAAGGAATCCACAGGTCACAGAAGGACATCACCTGAAGGACACGCCATAGCCCACTGCTGGGCAGGCGTCGTTAGGAGTGCCCCGGGCAGTGTGAAGGTCATGGTGTAAGAGCCTGGAGAAGACCATGGGACCCAGGCCACAGAGAGGAGGTTGGGGTGCATCTCCTTTTATGTCCTGAAATAGTCCATTCTCATCTTTGTGTGTGTGTGTGTGTGTGTGTGTGTGTGTGATAAGAAAAGATGGTTTTTTTAAAAAAGATGACTCATGCTTTGAATATGATGAAGTGAATTCTTCATTTCTGGTGCCCGAAGGCACAGCAGAAGGCACTACAGAAGACAGAGGTGGGCGTGATGCTGAGCAGGACTTAGAGACGGCGTCGAGAGGCCCTCTGGGAGAGGAAGGGAGGCTCTGTCACCGGAAGACGGACAGGAAGCGCCCCACTTCGGTACCCACGAGGCCTGTCCCTCTGCCAGTGGTCGGGAAACCCAGCGGGTTGGGCATCCTGCCTCACGCCACCACCACCCCTGTCGGTCCACTTGCTTATGACAGAGCCAAGTCTCAGCTGCACAGGGAAAAGATGCCTTGAGGAGAACGGTAACTACAAGCAACGTGGCAGCCTAGGTTGGTAGAGAAATGCCAGGCTCTGTCCCTTGATGGAGTCAGCCTGAGATGCACTGTACCTGTTCCTCAGAGGGTGCCCTGTGGGCCCGAGCCCCGTCACCTCCGCCAGGGACCAGCTCATTAACACCCAAATGCAGAGGCTGCTCCCACTATCCCACCCCTGGCCCACCACTTCCACATCAAATACCAGACAGGCAGTTGTAAGAGCAGCCAGAGATATTCACATCCTAGTGCTCAGACTCATGAACTGTCTTGGTGCGGCAAGGGGGAATTAAGGCACAGGTGCAGTGGAGGTTGTTAATCAGTTGACCTGAAATCTAGGGGATTATCCTGGATTATGCACAACAAGGAGTAAAGAGGTAAATGTAAGAGGGATTCAGAACTGGAGGCAGAGCTTCCTTCGGGATGCCGCATCCCGCTTGAGGATGAGGGGAGCCTGACTGTGAAAATCAAAGAAGGGGCCCTCGACCAGGAATGCAGGAGCTTCTAGAAGTGGAGGATGCACAAATACAGGACAGAGACGGTCATTTAGGAAACTGGAAAGGAATAAAACCTGCAAACACCTGGTTTAATCCCAGCAGCACCCACTTCACAATTTGATCTCTGAAACTGAAAGATAAGTTTGATTTAATCTGAAACTTGGTGGTTGTTGTAGTTGCAACAGATATAAGTACGTGTCCAAGTATTTTATTTCAGACTCTACATTCATGGGAGACTATACCAACTCACTTGAAATATTTTATATTTCAAAAAACAGGATTCAGCTCTGGTTGGTATGGCTCGGGGGACTGATTGAGTGCCGGCTGCGTGGCAGTCCGATTCCCAGTCAGGGCACATGCCCGGGGTGTGGGCCAGGTCCCCAGTAGGGGGTACGTGAGAGGCAACCACACATTGATGTTTCTCTCCCTCTCTTTCTCCCTCCCTTCTCCCCTCTCTAAAAATAAATAAAATCTTAAAAAAAAAACCCCAAAAACCCAAAACAGGATTCCTAGATATTCTTTCCCTGGCAGTGCTTATCCAGAAGACAGTCATAAAAATAGCAACATATCTTCTTAGTGAGCATCCCACCCTATAGCACTGAAAGGATGTTAACAGTGTTCGTCTAATTGAAACGTCAAATGTAGAAGCCTAAATGCCTTCAGATATTGAAGTTATTAAATCCTACACAAGAATAGGTATCAGTATCCAGGTTTCCTAAGAAGGAATGAAATATGCAAGGTCTGTCCAGAAAAAGTCCAGCCATTGTTAATATAACCAGAGCAGTTTGGGTGACATCGATGTAACAGGGTAGCCAAGGGGAGTGGACTGGAATGCTCACGTGTGAACAATGACGACTTCACTGTACTAGTCAGTGGGGGCGGTAGACGCCACTGAAGGAGCATGTGTACTGTGTGACCCTCACATTCAAAATGACTGAGCAACTAGAGCAACAAACCTGCATCAAATTTTGCATTAAGCTTGAACATCCCTCCATGGAAACTATTCAGATGATTCAGCAGGCTGCAGCTATGGGCAACTGGTGATTGGCAGCTTCATCGTGACAATGTGCCCATTCATGCATCACATCTCATGCTGAGTTTTTTGGTGAGACATCAAGTCACCCAGGTCACTCAGCCCCCCTACAGCCCAGATTTGGCATCCTGCAACTTCTGGCTCTTCCCAAAACTAAAATCACCTTTGAAAGAAGAGATTTCAGACCACTGATGAGACTCAGGAAAATACGACGGGGCAGCTGATGGTGACTGGGAGAAACTGTGTGAGATCCCAAGGTGCCTCCTTTTAAGGGGACTGAGGCACATTTGTCCTATGCTCAATGTTTCTTGTATCTTGTATCTTCTTCAGTAAATGTCTTTATTTTTCATATTATATGGCCGGCACCCTCTGGACAGACCTCGTATATGTGAAATCTTCTCACAAAGTATTCTCAGGGTGTGGATAATGACCTTCCTGGATTCTGCCATTGTTCAGAAGAAATGTACTAATCACGCACAAGTATTTCCTTTCAAAGGAAAAAACCTAATAATTTTTCTGAAGGGCGCTTTCCCCTGACAGTGGATTGATGAAGATGCTGGTCATACTCAACTCTTTCAGCAAGTTCTTCCTGAGAACCCAGCCCTACACCTCTTCTCCCTTCCCCTGGACGGGTGCCGTACGGGGCCTCTGAGTCACATCCCCCAGAGCATCAGCAGATGCAACACGAAGGGGCTAAGATCCGTAAAGCAAGACCAGCGGCTGCGTGCACGTCACGGGAGCTGGTGCTGACTCACATTTTGCCCCACTGGCCCGGCAGGCCCAGGATCCCCACCCGGGGATGAGGCACCGACTTCAGAACCCCGCTCATTGCCCATTGGAGAACGCTGAGCCCCTTCCTGCCCAGGTCACGGTCACGGTCAGCACTGTCCCCGTGCTTCCTGGAGCAACACGTTTCAGTTGGTTTCACAGGCATCAAAGAGAAAAGCAGAAGGCTCTCTCTGTGCTACCTGCCTTCACCCCAGCTGGGGGGATGCCCAAGGCACAGCACCTCCTCGTGACCATTCTGAGAAACTGCCGGAGCTGATTTAAATCTGTGGTCTTGAGCAAAGTCTTGCCGCTCCCTGGGTGAGCTGTTGTCTGTCATCAGACAGGCGCTGGCCCAGAGCAGGTCTGCCTCAGGGAGGCCTGTAGTGTGTGGGATTTTGACTTTGCGCAGGAGTTTTCACAGCACAAGTCCAGGTAATTTTGAGAGTACGTTTATCACAGTGGGGGCAGTAACAAAGGAAAGACTGAGGATAGAACAAGTAACCAGAGAGAGCTCAGGCGGGGCTCTGCTTTGACTCCCTAGAAACGTTATAGGAAAGGCGTGAACCAAGGGGGGGCTGTAGTCGTCTCACTGGGAAGTCAGAGAAAAGGGGGCTTTGGAGACAGAATCAGGGGTTAGCCTGGGTCGGGCTGTTGCTGCCCACTGTTCCCCTGGCTGCAGAAGTCTCCTTGGGACCCTTAGAGTTTTGGCAGAAAAAAGTTCACTTCCGAGAAGGGGCATGAGCGTGCTCTAGAGCAAGCCTGCTCTGAAGGCTTTTTTGTTTTTCTTTGGTGGCTGAGAATCTTAGGGGAGAGCTTCAGAAGAATCGGCCCTCCAGGTGCATTTTTAAATATGCTAATGTGTTGAAATAAGCACATAGGGGGTTTGGGGAATATTTGGTCTGTTATTCTGTTTTACTTTTATCTCGAGTTTGTCTGGCTTTTAATGGGGTTTTTGTTATTTGTTCCCCTGACTTCATTTGTCCTTGGGTTAAGGCTGGCACAAATGGCATCAATTGGGTCTCTGTCCTCCATTTCCCAGGCCAGGGAGATTTAAGTTGTGTGTTCTCTGCCCAGGGAGGAGAGGCACAAGCCGTTCTCTCCCACGGTCAGGGGAGGTAAGGCTTGAGATTCACCAGCTGGCTCTAAGTTGCTCAAACTGTGTGGCCTTGTTTAATTTTCTTGAATCAGTTTCCCGGTTCCACGTGCCCAGGAGTTCTCCAAGCTCCTTGCCCTGGCTCACTGTGGCGAGGGGGGTCCGTGTTCTGCTTCCAGCCCAGGGGGAAAGAAACGGCATCAGAGATCCAACCTGGTGGGCTTGTGGGTCGTGTGATGAGCGCCGGCGACGTCAGCTCCCAGGTGTCAGGGAGGCCTGTCCCTGCCTCTCTGGGGTCACGAAGTAGAAACAAGGAAACAATTCCTAGTGCTCCCCAAGCCTCAGATGCTGGAGAGCAGGTGTCTACGTGGGCCTGGGGTCCTGACCCAGGTCTGCTGTAACTGATTAGACAGTTGCTGTCTACCCATTAAAAAAAATGTGGGGGGTGGCTTCAGGTCTGTCCATGTCCAGCCACTTCACCAATTCTTGGTGGAACGCATGGCAGGCAGGAGACAGGACGGCAGTTCACAGTGGACTTGGGTCTCCCCCTGGGGCTGGAGAGAAGTGTGTGACCGGAGGCTGGGGAGGCGTTCTGCACACGCTGGAGCGACCTGGGGGATGCCAACATTGATAAGCTTGAGGAGACCCCTCTCAGGACAGAGCTGCCCTTTGGACGCTGTGCCGTGACTCTGTCAGGACCCCAGAGGATGCACCATCAGACACGGGGCAGCCACGAGTCACCTGTCCCTGTGAGAGTCAATCCGTGTTACCAGCAGCTGCAAAATAAACAGGATACTTTAGCCCACGTGACTGGGGTGCCTTTTATATCTACACTGGTGTATCTGATTCTGTCGAGAATTTCTTAGTATATTAAATGAGCTTGACGGTTCTCCTGGCCTGGACCAAAGCCCCACAACCCACGGACAGTCATGACCTCAAGACGTGTATGGAATTCAAGACTATTATCCAGCCCCACGCCATGGTCACCAACGCAGATACATCATCTGCAGCGACCAGAAGTGCGGCTGCGGGGGCCCCTCACTGGGCCGTCACTTCATGCACTGAATGTGGGACGGGAGGGAGAAACCCAGATCCGGGGTAAGGGAGCCCCTGGTGGGCCGGGCTCCATGGGCCGGACTCTGCATCAGCCAGGGGGGCCCCGAGTCTGATCCAAGCAGCCCACCCTGGAGCGTCAGGATTACTACGAACACTGTTTTCATGACCTCTTAAAAACCTCCATTATCTGTGTAATTACCAGGGTGGGGGGGGCGGGAAATAGAGGAAAAGGGACAGAAGGTTTTCATTTCAGTCATTCAAACACCGTCGCAGGGGTCCCCAAGGGCAGAGTGAAGGGGCACAGACTCCAGGCTTTTGGACTTAGGGGCTCCCTCCACAGTGCTTGAGTCATGAGAGCTTCAAACCCCTGGGGACCCACATTCTCAGAGTCACCGTGACCAGTGGAAAGGGGAACGCAGAGATCAGAGCCTGCCACCTGGAAGTGCCACCCCTTTAAGATACTAAGTTTAGCGTCATGAAGAAACGTTGGAAGAAGGACCCCACGGCAGTCCGATGAGGATCAGAGACCTGAGCGTCCGGGTGGGCCGGCCTTGCAGGGAAGCCTGGAGTGGCCTGGGACCCCAGTGCACACTGCCCATGCAAGCGACATCCTGTGCTTGTCTGGGGATAAACTGGAGCTAAAAGCTCGTTCGCAGCCTCCAGTAGGCAAGAAGCCTCCCCTGGGCCACCTCAAACACTCAGGGAAAGAAAAGGCTCCAGTTCTGACACCCAAGAAGAAAGAAAAGGCTCTAGGTGTGATTCAGGGGGACTGGCAGGATGAGGAGCCCACGAAACTTTCGCCGACACCTGCGGGCAAGTCAAAGCCAGTCTTCCCTGGCCCCTACCTTGTCCCGGGCTGGGCCCAGCTCAGTGAAAGAGCCAGAAGCAAAGTCAGTGCAACTTAGGAATACCTGCTCCCGGATGATACTAAACGTCAACTGTAATTCAAAACTCTTTAAAAAAAGAATTTCAAAGAAAACAAACGAATTCCTGATCCCGTAGTTGTCTCTTTTTTACATGTGCAGGTTGTATTTTTTTCCCTCAGTGCATTTATTTGGACACGTGGAGGAGGTACCTGTGAAAGAGGCGGGATCAATTATGACACGTCGCAGGCCCGAAAGCAATGGAAGTTAGCAGGCCTCTCCTTCCTCATTTTCTTCGACAGAATCCACACCAGCTTCCTCATAATCCTCCTCAAGGGGCAGCCATGTCCTCATGGGCCCTTTTATGTTAACGCACAGGTAGGTTATTAGGTACCCAGACAGCTGTCAGGAGGCCAGGAGCCTACAGAACTGAGTACCCCGGGAGCACCCAGAGAACCTTCCAGAGGCTCACTCCCTCCTTTCTCTGTTACCTCCTCACCCCAGCAAGCAGGGTCAGGCCGGATCCATGAAGAGGACACACTGTGTCAAGGTCAACAGGCAGCCACATCGAAAGCACAACCTAAGGTCGTCAGGGCAGAGGGGGTAGTGCTTTGCTTGCCAGAGAAGGACCCAGCAGTGGGTCATCCCCTGCACACACACAGACATCCTGGGCCCTGAACTTCAGTCTTTTGCTGCCCCAGAGTGAATCCATGGCACAGAAGGCCGGACACCTGGGACCAGAGAGCCGCGGGCGCAGGTGTCGAGGGGGGAAGGTCTGTTTGACCCAGGCCAGCAAAAATACTGCCCATGGAGTCATTCTTCACTGAACTTTCTGGATCTAAATTAGAGGATTTATCTCTTCCAGGGAAGTACAGTAAGACGACCTGGAGCAAACCAAACGTGCAGGGACGGAAGGACCCCTTTACAACCTGCAGGAACGAGAGTATTGAACAGAGGTTGAAGGCCAAGGTGCGTCTATCAAGGCCTTGGGTGGTGGACGTCACTCCCACCCACAGACATGTGGCGGAAGTCCAAGCAGCGTCGCTTCGGAAGGGGTCCCCTTAGTACATTCGCGCAGGGTCCCATTTGATCAGGCCCCTGGTGGGCTCTGCCCAGGCTGCGTGAGAGAGGGTCTGGAAATCTCTCAGCCCCTCCGACTCAACCATGGGGGCTTCAAATGGGAAGAGAGGACGGCCCCATTAGAAATAATGGGAGCTGAAAGAGGTAAAGTGTCAGGACAGACTGCAACCTTGCCTTTCCAAATTGCATGAATTGCTCACAGGCGAACAGTTCAAATACGATTTAGTTCCTGCGAGAAAACAAGGCCACCGCCTCCGCTCCCTCTGCAGGCTTCCAGTGTGGCCGTTTCCCTTCCTAAAACGGGGTTCCTTCATTTCCTGCTTGCAGCTGGTATCTGAGAACCGTACATTTTGGGGTACATGATAATGAGTGGGTGCTTCGGAGGGGCCAACCTGAAGAGACTATGTTGTGTTTCCCCGACTTTTAGGTGACAGGCACCCTGCTCCACCTCCGGGACCCTCTTCTCCCACCAAATGCAGCGCAGGGCCAGGGAGAGGCGGCAGCCCTCTGCTGGCGTGGGCCGGCCCGGCGGGCGTCTCACAATCCGCACCGGCAAGAACGCACAAGGACACGCACCCGCTTCTGCTTTGCCACTCGTCAGTGGTTTCACCCCTGGGCTGGTTAATAGCGAGGCCGACGGGAGAAGGAGGGGAGGCCACGCCCTCGAAAGGGCCTGACCCTCACTTCCACTTACGCCCGAGGGCCAGGAGGTACTTGTGTGTCAATGGCTAACGGAAATAAGCCGGGTACATTCTCGTTACGTCAAGTTGACTCACGAGGAGCTCTGGTGGCCCCGTGAGAAGTCGCCAGAATGAAAGCACCTTCTCTCAGGGCCCCTCCTTAGGAGAGTGACCTGTCCCGGTAACTCCGGTGCCTGGCAGCACGGGGCCTGAAGGTCACCAAACAAGGCACCCAAAGGAGAAAACTGACCCTCAGCAACCGCACCCTCGCCGCCGCCTCTTCCAGGCTGCCTTTCACACGATTCACTCGAAGGGACGTGATCATACACACTTTCTTGCCCGAGGTTTTGAAGGGAAAAATAAGGATGTGCATTATACATGGGTAGTACCAATTCTGTATCAATATAAATGTTTAATTCTTTTGTTTATGCTTATGTGTTAACAGTGTAACTCTAGAAAGCAATAACGACATCTGTATGCAAAATAATACCCCGGAATGTCATCATCAGGTTTGTTTCTAAATATAGTAAAAAGCTGAATTAAAAAAATTAAAATGAAAGATTTTTCCTGAAAGTTTGGGTCAAAAACATGAGTGGGCATTATGCATGGCAAAATACAGTAAATATGCATTTAAAAATCTCCCCACGAAGTCTTCTCAGGGCCCAGGTAACTCATCCCCTTCCTGGATTCTTTAGGAGTTCAGAGAAAAATACACCCGTCCTGTGCCAGCTATTCCAGCTCCAGGAGAAAGCCAGAAACCTGCTCCAAAAGACCCTTCTCCCTGCGGGCCCAGCGAATGAGCCACCATGCTGGTCACACTCTCGGCTTCAGCAGCAAGGTCTCCTGAGACCCCACTTGGCTCCCTCTCTGGGCGGCGGTCACGTCCTGGAGCCAGGCTCTCCCAGTCAGGGCTCTTCTGCGGGAGCTGGGGCCGGGCCGGGGCGTGCGTGTGCTCCGGGTGGTGCTGCCCACCTGCTGCTTATGTCCCATGCCCCTGCGCAGAGCCCACTTCCGCATGCAGAACTCGGCCCCCTCCGTGCAAGCCGCGTGGGAATCCAAACCATTTCTCTGGTCACTACACCCAAGGGGGTAGCATTTGATTGGACTGAAGATCAAACGCCCAATGAAAGGCGCTCGAGGCCCTGTGCTCTGGGAAAGCCCGGTTCTGTGTGAACCCCTTACGCACTGGGTGAGGTCAGCCGTTCTTCCGCTGCAGAAGATCTCCTTGAGGCTGCCAGGGCCACGCGGTCAGGAGTATCTTCAGGTGCGACGCAGAGCTCAGCCCAGGAATTAGATGCAGGTGCCACACACAGCCCTGAGAACATTGCCGTGAACACGCCAAGGCATGGAGCCCCCAGGAGGGACACAGAGAGGCTGCACTCACGCTCCAGGGCAGGGGAGGCCAGGAGACCAAGCTCTGTGAGCCCCCGCGACAGTGTGCAGACAAGGGGACCCTTCAGTCAGACCTCAAAGTCCCACGCATTGCTGAGCATCAAGAGAGGGGAGACGTGAGTTTGGATTTTGGGTAGCAGTGCTTTAACCCCTCGGGTTGTTACCTTCCTGAATGATTATGCAAGGAAAGCAGAAACGAGTTAACGTGACAGTTTTCGTTTTGAATTCTCAGTTTCCCCTTCCTCCCCAGTGGGCCCCACAGTTAAGATAAGGGGTGCCTCATGACCTTCCGACTCTTGGGTCATAGGGTCCCCTCCATGGCACCAGGCAGGTGGTGGCCCCCAAAGGCCCTGCTGTGCATGGGCTCCTCTCCCAACTCTCTGGGTCAGAGAGAACTTTGTGGGGCACAGGCAAGAAGTAACGACACATTTCCTACTTTATATATTCAGAAAATAATGTATACCATCAGCATAAAATTTCTTCTTTATATTTTGCAGTTTTGGTCCAAATTCAGTCATGAATCAAGGCCAATCAGTCCTCGCTCTGGACCTCGGAATATACTTCCAGAACACCGGCTACCGTGAGCATAAAAAACGAGAAAGAGTGGAAATGCCCAGTGTTAAGTTACTGATATGGTTGCTCCTGAGGCATCCCTGACTACTGAGAAGATCAGAATACCCTAAAAAACAGTCCCTTTTCTGAAGCGACACAAACCGTTCCTCCTCAAAGACTCAATTGTGACTTTTAGGTGGAACAACACCTGCAAGGAGCTCGCCCCTTGTCCAGAGCCACTGTCTCACTGAGGACGTGCCTGGACCACCATGTGGTCCATGCTGCGTCAGGCGCCCAGTGGGCTACAGAACTTTTTCTGCACAAGAGGAAAATCAAGCCAAGAATTATCCTAGCTTTATCTTCACTCAGTGATCAGTCAAGCCACTCACCATGCTAAGGAGTGTCAGAGCCAGGGTTCTGTAAGGAGATCACACTGTTTCAAGACCTCCAGGCGACCTTGGTTGTCACAGCACCTCAGGGTCAGCTGTGGAGGGGAAAGCCCTTCTTGGGTGCTGAATGCCAGGCCGACCCATCAGTAGACACCAACTCAGATCCGAACCGCCGAGTTCTTGACTGTAGAGGGCTCCGCCACGCCAAAGGGAAGAAGCCTAAACACGGAGCCGGAGAGCCACTGGTGTGGGAGTTGCCCCTCATGACCCAAGCCCACAATAAATATTGTCCACAAAGTAAAACCCCCCTGGGTCTTGCCTGGGGTAAGTCTGTGTAACATTCTTCCTGGGCTGCTCACCCTCACTTGGGTGGCCCCAAGTATTCTGGGATGAGAAGGGACTTGGAAATAAAAGTAGGAGAATCAGGCAGGTAAGGATGAAGCGGGGACCTAGGCTCGTCCAGCAGGGGCTCAGGTGATGAGGGTCTCAAGTACTCCCTCGCTCACCCACACGTAGACAGCCCTGTGAGCAAAAGTCAGAGCAAAATGGCTTTGGAAGCATCATCCTTAGAGAATCTCATCCAACCATGCACCCGGGTTAGGCTGTGCCAAGGATAACAAGCCAGAGAATAGGCCACCCCTTCCTCCCCGATTCAACCCTGGGGGTCTCGGTGGGGAGAGGGCCCACCCATGGGAGCTGGAGGATGTGATAGAATGTCAGCAGGAAGAAACTTCCCGCCACCAGGAGCATACGATGCTCGAATTCAAATGAAAAGTAGACCTATTGGAAAATTATAGCATGAAGAAAAGGATAGTGTTCAAATTCTAAATGGAAACAAAGTAAAACAGAGATATTTTTCCCCAAGCACTCGGAAAGTGAGGTATGTTTCATCAGAAATGGAGTAATTGACATTCAAAGCCTCCTGCAGATCTAGAAATCTAAAGGTTTCTTCCAACACAGCTTAGGAAATCTCACGTTAGCAAAGGCAGATCTAACTGTTGTAGTAAAAAACGCACATCCATCTCATAGCATTTAAGAAACATGAGACTTAAAGCACAACAATCCTTGGAATCCAAAGACAGTGAAGTCTTCAGTTGTCAGAGTCCTGAGACCTCTGTGGCCGGTGGGTATCCCTGGGAAGCAGAAATGGGGCAAGGTGTAAAGACTCTTAGGAGAGAGGAAAAACCGCCATCACAGAAGGATGGCTGCTGGGGACTCAGCGATGGGATCACAGCAGCCTTATGCTAGAAGGCCCGAGCCCGTGCCCCTCCTCCCCTGAGAGGAGAGCCGGGAGGTCTGGCGTTCTTCTGGAGTGACGGGGCAAGTGTGGCAGAGATGAGGCATATCTCCACAGCATAGTCACTGCTCCTGCTTGCATGAGCGCAGCTGCGGAGGTCGGCTGCACTCGCATCGCCTACATCCCACCACAAGCTCCTCCTTCAATCCGTTTCTCAGCCCTGGGCTTTCACCCAAATCTCAGGTGGTTGCTCCGCCGCAGGCGCAAAGCACAACCTTTTGGCCCAGCGTTGATGGGAACCCTGCTGACAGGAGCAGCAGACAGGCCATCGGGGGACCACCGGCCATTGAGTAAGACTCGGTTTGTAGCTGTGATTTCTGGGGAAGAAAGAAATTCAGAAGCAACATGAAGAGCCCATTTTAACCTCAGAAATCTCATCCCGTGCTGGGCGCTAAGCAGCACTCCCCCAAGCTCCTTGGGGTGCGAACAGCCCTTCTGCAAGGCAGTCAGGACGCAGAGTGCCCCGGTAGCACCCGGGTCTCATCCCCAGGGGCCAATAGGATATACTGGAACCACAGGTGACATTCTCGATGGCAGGATTCCTGGCTCACTGAAGGGAGTTGAGCCCCGCAGGGGATACTATGGAGCCTGAAATGGTTTCAGAACCGTCTGCTCCTGTCTTTCAGATCAGAACCCCTTCTCAGACAAGCTGCGGATGCTGACCATGGTGGGCACTGTCCCCAGCCTATCTGGGACAACCCAATTTCTGCCAAAGCATCCATTAAAAAGCTGCAGGAGGCACCTGGTTCCAAACTCTGCATTCAGGGTTTTGTGGGGTTTTTTGTTTTTTTCTTTTTGGCTCCCTCTGTGACAATTTAAGATGCTACCCCCTTCAGACATCACAGCATCTTTAGCTCTAATTGCCAAGTGTGTGGGAAGCCTGAAGAGAAGACTCGAGCAACCCCAGGGCATAGTCAATATTTCCCAAGTAATCAACAACCAGTGACAATTACTCGGGGGTACGCGGGAGTGCTAACCTCTTCCCGGACAGCTATAAGATAGAAAAGGTCACCTTGACCACCCCAAGTACCCTGAGGTAGAAAGGAACCTCTTTTTGAGACAAGGGCCTGGGACTGTCAGGTAGTCGAGGGCAGAACATCAACATGCGCTGTAGCCAGCAGGGTCTTATGCGCGTCACACACACCGTACACGCAGATCTGCGATCCGAAGTCAAAGCCAAATAGCTCTGGGAGAGTGTCCCCCTGTGACGTCAGCACAGAGGAAGTGCCTCCAGAATGGCAGGGCAAGCGCCTCCAAATGTCTGTTCCTACATAAAAGCAGTGAGAACGATGACGCCACATCGTCAGAGTTAACTCTGCCAGTATTCTGGAAATCAGCTGAATGATGGCAGCCACCCAAAGTGTGTTTAGTCAAGAGAAATGTGGACGATATTCAGAACAGTGAGCTTCGTGGTATTTCAACTTGTCTCGTTCTCCCCACTCTGCAGCAGAGCCTCACAACCATGGTAGCTGCAGAAACAGCCTATCAGCCGTTGTGGGAGGCAGGGGATTGTCATGAAAAATCCCTGGCCCCAGAAACTAGTAACTACTGGACCCTTCTGGCACTTCCCAGTAAAAGCCCTATTTCTTGGAGACTCTCTTTACTGTATTTTTTCCATTATTATTTATCCCTCTCTTTTCGACCTCCACACCCCCTTGCAATCACCACATGGTTGTCTGTATCCATAAGTTTCTCTTTTTTTCTTTTTCGCTTGATACGTCCATGCCCTGCCCCCCAGAGCTGTCAGCCTGCTCTCTATGAGTCTACATTATTTTGCTTGTTGCTTCAGCTTGTCTTTAGTTGCCCTTACCTAGAGCTGGCTCACTATAAGAGTCCTATGCCCCTCTGCGCTTGTCAAAAAAAGAAGGAACAGCAATTTTTAAATACAGATGTCTAAGGCAGCATTATTAGATGAGGCAAATGAGGTAATCAAAAAACAGACTATGGAATGAGATGCTCATAGGGAACTATGAAAAGCTCCAACATATATCTGGAATTTTAGAAGGCCAAGTACATGTGCATGGCTGTGCTCACCCCCAGGAAGGGCCCAAGAAAGCCCCAATCTCATACTTCTTGATGACCTTGAGGCTCTTACAGTAAAAAGTAAGGACTAAGGCAGAGTTACAATTGCCAGATAATTAAAGGTGTGCCCCAACACATTCAGAGCTCTTTATCCACAATTGAAAGATTTATTGTTCCAAAGTATTTAAGATATCTTAATAATCGCCTGAGGATTGGACAGCGAACTCTGCAGAGTTCAGTGGTTGAAAATGATAAGGAATCAATGACCTTGTAAAATTAGTTAGAAAAGTCACTAAACAATCACAAGTAACCCTGGGGAGTAGAGGAATCGGATCTAATCTCCAGAGTTGCCAATAATCTATCCAGCATAACCAAAACAAAATTGAGGCATATTAGAAAAACAGGCCCATACATGAGGTAAACTTCAGTTAGTAGACATTATCTCTGAGGAAGTTTAGATGGTGTACTTACTATACAGAAAATATAAATTACTTTCTTAAATGCCTTCCAAGTAGTAAAGAACTAAAGAAAAGTATGAGAACAATGTTTCATCAAGTAGGGGATATCAACAGAAATTTTTTTTTAAACTTGGAAATACTGGAGTTGAAATAAATATACTGATACAAACTCAATATAACAAATTCACTTGAAAGTCTCAATAGCAGATATGAGTTGGCAGAAGAATGAATCAGCAAACTTGAAAATAGAGATTACAGTCTGAGGAACAGAATAAAAATCAACAGAGCCCCAAACATCTGTGGGATACCAACAAGTTAACAGCATGCACATAATGGTGGTCCAAGCAGAGGACACAGAAAAGGTCAGTGACAATAATTGAAGAAGTGGCTGTAAACATCCCAAATTTGATTGTACACATTTACCAACACCCAAGAAGCTCAAAAAACTCCAAGGAGTATAAACTCAAAGATACCTACAGCTAAATACATTAACTGTTGAAAGACCAAGAATCTTGAAAGCAAGAGAAAAGTGACTCATTGCATGTAAGAGATCCCATATAAGATTAACAGCTGATTTCCCATCAGAAACCATAGGGAACTAAAAGGCAATAGAAACATATCAAAAGTGTTGAAAGAAAAAGACCTTCAAAGGCAAGAATTCTTTACCCAATGAAACTATTCAAGAAAAAAGGAGAAATTAAGACACATCTAGATGAATAAGAACTGAGATAATTGAGGTGACAATATCCTCTCTTGTCCCACTTTCTCATCCTTGGCCAGACCAGCTGTGGTACAAAACAGGATGGATTCTAGATCCCACATCTGACCTATAATGACTTCCTCGCCAGACACAGAGATGGGATAGCCTGTCCCCTGAGTTCATGGTCCCCTCAATCAGTCTCTAGTTTATTCCTTCATGGCAAGAAATGCCAGAATGAGTGGGAGGAACATGAACTGAGGCAGGCTGGACCTGCTCTGCTAACCATTCCTGAAGAAAAGGTGGCATGGCTATTCTCTCAAGGGATAAGCAAGTTGTGGTGAATGTGGTAGTGCGAAAAACGATGTTTTCTCTGAATGCTCCTTCCTCAGGATTCCTCCTGTAAGGGGCACGAGAGAAGCACAGTGGCACCCGCGTTGAGTAATCAGGCACGTGTCCCTGGGTTAATGCATAAGAGACTGGATTTCTGCTCACTCCAAATGGAGCACCTGCACCTGGCCATGATGCATCTGAAGAGGGGACGTTTTCCTGACCAGGCAAATTACAAAATCCGAGCGTCACTGTGAACAGGACTGAGGGTCATTTCTAGAAAAGATTCATAACTAAACATTTGTCTGGACGTAGCTCCCCTTGTGGAATGGGGCCATCAAGTCCCTCCTTGCTCAAAGTCCGACCATTTCATGTAATTAGGCTGTTCACTCCCAGAGAGCATGCTGAAGAAATAACAGGGTGGACCCGGCAGAGCGCCTGTTTGGAAACCTTCAGTGGAACATGGCCATATACATATTTGGATCTCAGAGGAGCACACATGAATAGAGCTGCCCCCCAACATGCCCCAGGCCTTTGAGGATGAGAATGAACACTTCCCGTTGTAGACCACCGAGACCTGGGCATCGTCTGCCGTTAGACTCAGAAGCTGTCCACAAGAGCGTGTTGTTGTCATTCAAGCACGGCTACCCCGAGTCGTGGTTCAACTTCAAGTACTGGCTTCTCCCTGGCAGGACCGGTTTAAAGGAAGTGGCGTGGGCACCCTCCACAAACATCCCTCGGCAACATGGCCTGGCACAGAAGCCCTTTGGGCTCTACTGCCAGACTCCACGTATTCTCTGGAAAGCCTGTGGAAAGCTAGAGCATTCTTTGGTCCATGCCCCAAGGATGAAGTTGGCCGCTAAACAGACAAGTCTCTATATAAATAGATCCTTCTGATAATCATGGCTGTTTTAGCTCTTTGTTTTGTATGTCCTGTTAAAGTACTTATTCTTGGAATAAACACAAAGGTTATTTACTGTATGTGCTGATGAATACCCAGTAAATATGTTCTTTGATGTTGTTAGTTACTTACGGTAATAGAGGACTGGGGGATTTCCTATGATCTCTTGGCTGGTAAGGTTTTTCTCTGTAGTAGGAGCCTTTCACTTGGAAATGCTACTCTGGGGGTCTATTATGGGACCAAGTACAGGACAGGTGCCATTAGGCATCTTAGCTAGTTTGCCTGTGAGGGAAGCAAGGAATAACAGACCTGCTGAGAGATGCATCCCTTTGTAGAAACAAAGGATGATACACGAATGTGAGCGAGCGGCAAAACCTGCCCCTCTTCACAGCCCCTGCTGCCAGGGTCAAAGACACTGGCGCACCATAGCCCTGGAATGCAACGGCGGGTGAGGTGAATCTCTCCCCACGTGCGAACCGGGGCAGTGATAGGCTAAAAAATGCCTGAAGATGTAGCCTAAAGTTCTAGCATTCAGCCAAAGGATTATAAGCAGCCCCTCACCTTTCTGTGATAAGCAGATGGAGAATAGCAAAACTCCCAGCATAATAAAAGTTCCCGTCAGCAGTGCATCGCAGCCTATTTTTCTGTTAATACCACACAACTTCACAACCAAAAGTGGGCCTCAGTTTTTACCTTTAAGCAAGACAGGAGAGAGTGAAAAACATTCCAGAATGGAACAACAACAAAAGGCCCCTGGGATGCAATAAGCCGCCCACCAAGGGTCGGCTGAAAGACTGAGAAATATAGAATTGACCTCATCTGACTGCAAGAGAAAACTCCTTGCTGAGGTAATTGTGTTTTCTGTGGCCCCAAGGAGACTCCTGCACGCTATCATGGCTCGCCTCTTCCTCAAAGGGCCCACCCTGTGGGCAAGTTTTTCTTGATGCGTGACTGACAAGACCCAGTCATTTATTTGTATCCTGCAACTCAAGGCGAATGTTAGGCTTCTAGTAGGGGAATTTCATGAGAAACCTTCTTGACGACGTCTATCATTTAGTTACTCCACCCATCTGCTACATAATCCTGACTAGTCCAAACAATTTTACCCAAATCTGCATTGATCCGGTCGGTGGATAACATGGCAGATGAGTCTGGGCCAAGGAGGCCCGAGCGCTTCCCCACGCGGAACTCTGAGGACACACCACACTGCATCCACTCCAAATACGAGACTGCATTTTAACAAGGTAACGCTATCACTCCTCTGCCGTTTATCAACTTCAGCTTTAAAAAAAGCACAGGTGATGCTCAGAGGATATAACCAAAATGATTAGCCCTTTGTTTTAAAACTACAATCATCTCACTAGAGCATTTCTGCTGCAACCCAGGTGTCTAGGTAACCCTGAACAACCCGGGATCCAGGGAGCAAATGCCTACAGCTCAAAGCAGAATAAATGTTACAAGTCCATTCATCGGAAGCCCCTCTAATCGCAGCGGCGGGCGAGCCGAGCAGCCCCGCCCCGCCCCCTCTTCCCAGAGAAGGAGGTCCCCCACAGTGAAGTGGGGCAGAGGGGCCTGGTTCTCAGGCGAGTAACCGGGTTCGGAGCTTCTGCCCTGCACGGATCGGGGGCCACTTTAAAGGGCCCCTCTTGATGGTAAAAGCTGGCAATTTCATCCAAGGAAACTGGGTCACCCGCTGAATTTTCATGATCACTTACATTTCTGCACGAGGACTCAGTCCTTAGGCGGGTTTTTGTTATTTAATGATCCAGTCAGTTCATTTGTGGGGCGGCAGGGGGGGTTCTCCGAGCAGATCACATCAAACGTGTGAAGCGGACCTCCTGAGGTGCCCCCTGGCTCACAGATGCTGCACCCAGGCAAGAATCAGTTCGAGGCTCTTCACTCCTGGCATGCTACCTCGTCCTCAGGTACAAAGAAATTAACCAGAGGAAAAAGACACAGACTATTCTCTCTGGGCTGCTCAACTCGACAGGAAATTCTGGGCTCTGGGCTCTGAGCACAGAGGGACCTAAGGTCCAGCAGCAGCATGACCCAGTGGGGCTGCGGTCAGTGTAGGGTCCTGACAGAAGCCCGCCCTGCAGGCAGAACTGAGAGCCTAGGGCTGCCAGGCAATGTTGGTATTCCCGGTCCACCGGCGAAGGGAAGGAAACAACGGATCCGCCCTCTCCCTGTAGATCCGTTTCCAGATGGAAAACAGAAGCATCCTAAATGCTTCTGGAAATTTAAGAAATCAAGTCCCCATGGCCTCAGCAGCCACCTGACTATAAGCCCTTGTGTCGACCTCTCCCTCCCTGGTTCCCTGTCCCCAGACTCTGCTCCTCTCACTGGGGGACCACCTGCAAAGTCCTTGGGGCCAAGGCTCAGATTTTAGGGGGAGACCAGGCTGTGCCTTTGCAGAAAAGCTTATAACCTTGATCTTTTATAAGTCCCTGCAGATGCGAAAAACCTCCGCAGGCCCCCCCTTTCTGAGAGGAGGTCAGCCTCCTGACCCAAGTAGATAAACGGACGTGGCCCATTTGAAAGGCAGAGGACCACGCAGGGAGCTGGGCACCACTTCTGACGCCCCGCCGCCCCCGGCCCCACCTCATTGCAACCAGGCCTCCCCCAGACCAGGACTCTCAAGCCCAGGAGGGCAGTTAAGCCACAGTGAGGGGCAGTCACAGCGGCCTTCCCCCTCCTGCCAGGGCCATGGTCTAGAACCCGGGTTCTCCCAGCATGCACTGAGTTTCCCCATGAGAAAGTGTCCTTTGCCCGTAGGGTCTCAATGGCTGTGTCGCTGAGATCGGCCCTGCCTGAGCGATGATCGAGGCTGAACCGTGGTCCAAAATATTAAATGGAAAACTCCAGAAACAAACAATGAGCTTAAGTCGCATGCTGTTCCGAGCAGCGCAATGAAATCGTGCCCCTGTTCGCTGCGCTCTTGACGCAGAGGCTCCCCGCTCACTGATCAATAAATAGCTGTCTGGGTCGTTAGACCCACAGGTCACCGTTATTTTACTTCACGATGGCCCCAGGGTACAAGAGCAGCGATGCTGTCAGCTCTATTTCACACTTGGATCAGAGCTTTCGCAGGGCGTAAGAGGGAGAGAAGCCGAAGACAATGGCAGTTGCCTAGGCCCGCGTCTCTCCATATTCCCTTTGAAACTAACGCAGAAGAACAAGTGAGACTGCACAAAAGTCACTCTGAAAGTGACTTGAGGACCTAGGAGGCTACAGCTGGAGGTCACTTTCCCCCCTAGAAGTTCGTATTTATAAGGTCACTGGGCCCTCTTTCTTATGCGACAGGACCTGCAGGGGTTTCTAGTCAGATCCAAAAGCTCGTTTGTTCCTCCTAGGTCCTAGATGTCAGTAAGGGCCAGAGAAGGGGGACACTTGTTGCATTTTGATGAGGAAAAGAAAAATGTTTCAGTGCTCGGCGTTTGCTCAGGACTTGTCGCACGTGCTAGAACGGGTAGGAGCCATGACACTGCCCCGCGAGAGAAAGCGCTTTGTCAGTGGTCACCGGCTCGCCAGGCGGCGCCCTTCTCTCGGGGTGCGACAGCGCCATGCATCAGTCGCACTGTGGCCTGTGAATAGGGCAGAGCCCCCACATGTGCGTTGGGACTGTCTTGTACTTTTGTGCATTTTAAGTGCTAATCGTGGGTCGCAAAAAGGTTGAGAGCGACACCACTAAGCCTAAAAGGCAGTTACTGAGAACAACGATTGAGAAGAAAAGACCGTGGCTTAGTGTGAGAGTGGCGGCTGATAGCGCCCGGACGCTCAAGACGCTGGAACGACGATCTTGACAATAGCTGGAAATACGCAAGCGAATAAAACAGCAAGTGCTGCCGAAGGGGTCAAGTCCAGGAGGAAGCGACGTTCACAGACACTAGAAGAAGTTGAAAAATTGCTTTACACCTAGATTAATGAAAAATAGTTGGTGGGTGATGGCATTTCGGAGGCGATAGTTTGCGAGAAAGCTAGGCGATCGCGTGCCGACCTGTTAGAAGACAAACCGGGAAGAAGCGGTGGGGGCGCTGAAGGACTTTTAAAGCCAGTCATGGATGGTTCGATAAATCTGAAAAAGAACTGGCCTTCCCAGTGCGGTGAGGCGTGGAGAGGTGGCTGGTGCCAACAAAGACGCTGCCAAGAGCTCTGTCACTGAGTTTAGGGGGTAATGTAGAGGCTGAGGGTTTTGCCC
This sequence comes from Mormoops blainvillei, assembly GCA_004026545.1. Lineage (NCBI taxonomy): Eukaryota > Metazoa > Chordata > Mammalia > Chiroptera > Mormoopidae > Mormoops > Mormoops blainvillei. The sequence continues at coordinate 65,810 of PVJD01007334.1, read as the reverse complement.
TCAGCAAGCACTTAACTGCGACAAGACTGGTTTGTTCTGGAAGAAAGTGCCTCACAGGAACTACGTCGCTCAAGAGCAGAAGGCGCTGCCAGGGCACCAGCCGGTGAAGAGCAGGCTAACCGTGGTGGGGCCACTGGTGGGGATTTAAACCTTAAGCCCCTCCCAGTGTATCGCAGTGAACACCCGTGAGTTTTCGAGAGAGAGGGTGTCATAAAAAGCAAGTTAAGCATAAGGTGAAGGGTGATGCTGAAGTTCGGGTGACGAGGCAGTTCCATGTAGAGTGGATGAGTGAAGGTTTTGGCCCCAGTGTGGGAAAATATTTGCAGAAAGATGAACTGCCTCCGAGGGCTTTGTTAGTGACGGACAGAGGTCCTGCCTGCCCCCCCATGCCCCACCCAGACTTGGAGGACGACTCACAGGAGGGGTTCAGTTTCATAACGGCGAAGTCCGTGCTCCCACCCACGGACCAGCAGCAGGTCATTTCCAGCTTCATAACAACTATATGAAGGTCCCTTTCCAGAGGTGTTTTGAAGAGAGTTCTGGAAGGGCCATTTCAATACCCTCCACTGTTACTCTCCTAGATGAGGCCTTGCGTGAAACCTTAAAAGACGGCGAACTCTGCCTGGAAGAAATTGTGGCCAGCAACTGTAATGCCGAGGGACTTGGAAGGTTTTGAGGATGGTCCTGGTAGCCCAGTAGTGGAGCCCGCTGTGTCTCCGGGCGCATCCATGGGCCTGAAGGGCAGTGGCGGAGGTGCCGAAGAGCTACTGGAGGAACACGCAGCAGAGCTCAGCCCTGAGGAGCTGCAGGAACCTCAGAAGGAGCAGTGGCAGAGAGTGGCTGAGGGATTGTCTTCCGGTGAGGAGCGGGGAAGGGAGGGAAGTGCCTGCTGCACTGAGGAAAGAAATGGGTGGAAAATGGGTTGAAGTTCCAGACTCAGGGGGAAAATGTCCCCCAGACAAAGCTCTAGCAAGCCGTAACGGGGACCGGCTTAATGAACAGACGATGTCACACTCAAGCATTTTCAAACAGAAGCAAGTTTCTCTTAGGTTTTAGTGAGACTCCCTAAATCGGGGACTCCGACAGCGTTCAGTGAAGCCGAGAGACAGCAAACAGAAGAAACCCCTGAGAAGTCACCCGAAATTGTCTTGGAAGAGAACCCCTCGTCCAACAATAAACCCCTCTCCTCCTCCACCTCGCCAATCATTATGCCAGGAACTCCTCAGTACAGGTAAAGTGAAGTTTTATTTTATTGTTATGTAATTCCTTTTTTTATTCATGCCCATTTGGTGTTAAGGTTCTATACCACAAAACAACCTCTAATTATTTCTAATTACATTATTATGGGAAAAATTCATTCAGTACTCATCGGTTTTGGCACTTGTCACGGGTTCTGGAACGAATTAACAATGAGTAACGAGGTACCACTGTTCTCCGTTGACCTGGAGTGACCTTTGTGTCCTTGTCTTGAGCCCAGGACCAGTAAAGGAATGTAAGGGGGGAAAATTAAAAGGATGTTAATTTCCTACAAGAGGTGCACATGTAGAAAAGAGTTCCCCTGTTCTTGGTATGGCTCTGACCTCTTACAAAGTAAACGCAAATATAACAGGTTTCATTCTCTGTCACTTCTCACAGGAAGGTGTATCAAATATTTCCCAAGCTGGGCAAACATGCAGGCCCCTACCCGCAGAGAGCAGGAACACGGCTAAGGGAGGCATTCAAAAGCCCTAGGAAGCACGAGACCATGGGCACCACTTTCAGGGATGGGGACTAACATGGGAGCTAGTCCTTTCGGTTAAAGCCAAACTACAAGAGGCAACAACCTCATATGAAATGGTTGAGGCTTGAAGACATTTAGAGAAATGAAAAGTTGCACCAACGTCTTTGGAGACTTTCTGAACTCCTCCCATCCCACCTTACCCCTCAGTCTCTCACGGGACTGTGTTCAACGCCAAAGAAAACCTCATTGGAACACGTCAGGACATTGCCAACTTTCACGTAGGTCACGGGGCATTTATCCAACGATTCACTTGTTCCTTGCCGCCTGGTCCATCACCAACAAAGCAGAGGACCTGCCAACGGCTGTCCTTTCTCCTCTCTGGCTTTGCAGAGACCTGTGAAGCTCTAACTCCCATGAGTGGGCCTCCTGCCCAGGTCTCCAAATGCCAGACCTGCCAGTACCCCCCTCCTCACCTAGCCATATGTATTCCATGTGGGCCCCTGTGCTTTGTCTGGGGCATGGTAGGACCCTTGATCAGCCCACCTAACAGGATGTCTTTGAGGGCAGAGATCTCCCACGTCCAGCTGTCCGAAACACTGCAGGTCACCTTTTCCCATCTGGTCCTTCCAGCATGGGCAAGGATTTTGGGAATCAGGATGAATCGGGCATTAGGCATTTCTAACTTATGCCCTGAGAAAAACGTCTGGTTGATGGATGATACCTAGGTGTATAAGAATGACTGCACAGTGGTCGGCGGTGGGAATCAAGGAAAAAATTTGTACATCTAACCATTACTTTTCTAAGACATCAACCAGGGATTGAGAATTCAAGTCCCCATCAGTTTCCTGAGTATGGTCACAAGTCATTCAAAAACAGCTATCAGCAATGAGGCGGTTATGGTTAGGGGCAGTCACTCGTGCCACCCCCAAGGATACACGTCATAGTGGCATCAACAGGACAAACACGTTTCTCATTCAGCATCTGCCCAGCCTAGCTAAGTATGCGTCATGTAAGTGTCAACCTGAGCTGTGTCCTCAGGTACTAAGAGCTCATGTTGGCATATACAATATGAGGACATAAGACTTTGAGCTACAGCTGGTAGGACAAAACTCAAGAGGTAGAAGGATTTCCCAGAGTGAGAGGGATCAAGTGAGAATCGCTTATGAACCAAGTTTAGGGAACTCGCCCCCGGAGGCAGAGAGCCTGCTCTCTTGAGGAGCTCCCCTGGCCTTTGACTAAGCCATCCAAACTTTCTCCACTTTCTGGAATCAATGGAAACTTCACTTTAGCAGCACCCAACCGCCCACCTCTGGTCTGATCAGCGGAGGTCCCCTTCGAAGCAGTTTCTTAAGGTCCCTAGGGAGGACTTAGCTCGGTGGTCCCCAATTGGGGGCGATTCTGCCCCCAACCAAGCCGTCATTTTTTCTTCAGTTGCACCACTTTCATGCAACAATGCCAGAGATGGAGAATAAGATGTTCACGTTTTCTGAAAAATACAACCATTTCCAGAATCTGCCAGTCCTGTGTACAACATACAAATGCATGATAAAACAGAAGTGCATGGAGCATTCTTACAGAAACCAAAAAGTTCACTTTATCGATGTGAGAAAGAGAAAGGGGAAGGGATGGGCGGGTAGAGAAAGAGAGAGAGACAGACAGACAGACATCAGTTTGTTGTTTCATCTATCCATTCGTTCCTTTGATGATTCTTGTGCCCTTGATCTGCAGAGATCTGATGTAGATAACTCAGGTCACTGGGGAGTAGGGAGGGGCCGTTGGAGGAGTTTGCTGAGGTCACTGTGGGCCTAGGACAGGGTCGGCTGAGAAGCTGAATGCCTCCAGGGCCAATGGAAATAAAAAGAGGGCTGCCATTCTTCCAAAATTGTGTAGTTTTTGCATATTATATGTTGTTTTTAGTTTGTAAACCAACCCTATAGAAACAAACTAAAAATAGGGGGCAAAGAGAACTCAGGTGTTAGATTTAGCCCTAATCGATAGGCTTAAGTTATTAAAGCTGTGACTGGATAGACTGAAGTAACTGCTTTTGAATAAAGACGCTTTTCGTTTATCACCAAACCTTTACCTCTAGAATTTTTGCTTAGAGGGTGGTGGTGGGCAGCAGAGTCCCCCGTGCTGTTCGATAACACCCTGTTTGGGGGTCAAACCTGCACCCTTGGCATATTGGAACGACACTCCAGCCAACCGAGCTACCCCGCCAGGGCAAAATAAAGCAAGTTCATATCGTGTGGAAAAGAGTTAAGGAAAAAGAGTTAATAAGTAGCACACACTTCTTTAAAATAAAGTGACTCAAATACACGGTGTGTGGAAATACCCACTCTTAGAACCCAAAGTGACAAGGAGGGCACCAAACAGGAATTTACCTGCCTAATATCCGGAAGGTGGGCTCACAAGGCCTACAGGTGGCATTTCTAGAGGCAGACGATCCTCTGCTCAGCCCCATGGCCCACACCGGTCAGTCAAGTCTCCAAAGCCCCCTGGGCCAGACCATACCAAGGCAGTGAAGTCACAAATCTGTTTCAGCAAAAGAGCCAAAAGTCAAACCGGCCCCCCACCCCGTTCACCGGTGAGTGTCTGAGCTGGTATGTGACGTCAGCGGGCACTTGAGCCCCCAGTGGAGACTGAGCTCCCTCCCCTGCTGGGCGTTACTTTAACCCCCCACTGGCTTCTTCCCCAGCCCTGCCTGGACAGAGTCCCAGAAGAAAACGTGGCAGGGAGGCACAGAGCAGGCAGTGGAAGACATTTCTACTCAGTTCGGGTAGGTGGTTTCCGCGGTGGGGAACGCTCGCTTCTTGCTCCCAGTCCCTGTAGACATGAGGCAGGCTGCCCACGCCGCAGCAGGCTCCCACCAACCGCCTGAGGACGCACGCTGGCTGGCAGCCTTGGGCGGCCCAAGCTGCCCTGAAGGAAGCCCCTCCCTCCAGCAAGACCAGAAGGGTTAAGTGACAGGGCCTTTAGCACTGTAAGTTTGAGAGAGCCTATTATGTCAATGATATTGCGATGCAGGGAAATGTTCTTAAGTTGACATGATTCAGGGAAGGGTGCTAACATCTTCAGGAAGAGTCCACGGATATGGCTAGAAACTTCACAATGAGCAGCACCCCCCCCCCCCAAAGAACCATCCAACCTATAACGTCAACAGCACTGAGAAACATGGAGCAATTTGGTCCTTTTGCAAGAGAAAATCTGAACAACTTGTGGCCTTTGGCACCTGTTCGGGAGCGCAGGCAAAACCTCTAGGCTTTTGAAATACCCGTGACCGGCAGCAGCACGGAAAGGGAAACAGGCCTGACCCACACGGCTGGCCCTTGTGGCCCAGGAAAGACACGGCGTCTTCCACCTGTCTTTGAAGTTCCCCACAGACATTTCTGCCTGCCAAAGCGTGTACAGAGACACTGAAGGTAAGGAGGCTTTTCTCCATCTCCCCCTGGGACGCTGACAATGTAGAGCCCGCTTGGTGACACCTGGACGTCACGCCTAGGAGACCAACCTGCCCATTTCTCTTCCTCGTGGAGGCCAAATCTGTTATGGTAGGTGCAGGACTCAGACACCAAGCCGGCAAGCGCTGTGGTCCCGCCCAGCCCCCTGTCCTGTGCTCGGCGTTACGGTCGCTGCCTGATGCCTTCCTCCGATGAGCGGCACAGCGGTGCGGCCAAAAGCCTCGCAGCTGCACATTCAGACTAAGCGTCAGTAGACGGTGTTACGGAAAAACGAAACGACCAGACACTGAGGGGTTAGGAGCACGATCTTTATTTACGTGCACTGGCCCAGAGGAGACAAACTCCAAATTCTGAGCCCAGAACAATAGCCCCGCATTCCTTTCATACCGGGCTAAGCGGGGGAGGGTATTGGGAGGCGTAGTATAGATTTGGTACAAAGGGGCTTACAGAAATGGGAGAGAAACATTTACAGCATTAGTCAGGGCAGACAGCGTCTCAACACCTGCAGCAGGGCAGATAACATTTCATTTCGTCCTTGGTGTCGGCCTTGACTCCCTCTACAACGGGACCCAAGGAATTAGTGTGCGCCTTTGTCTCAGTGGCAATTGGCAAAGTAATTCCTTTCCTTCGCACAGGGTAACTTCCTAGAGAACACTGGGTCCTGACCCTGATGGTGGATGGCACCTCTGCCACCCCCACATTGCCATCGTCCCGCAAATTCTGTAGACCAGCTGCATCCCATGCCGGGAAGTGCCCTGAATGGCTCTACTGTTCAATGAGAATGGAGGTAACGAGGCTATTTTGAAACAAGTGAACAGAAACTCAGGCTAAAAATGTTCGCACCCCACCCCGCCCTGTGCTTGATAAGGATCAAAGATTTTTATACCCAGATAAGTTAACGGGGCCAGCCCCACGCGCTGTGCTTGTCTTCTGCCCATCTGGCTGATTGCACCCCAGCTCACCGCCTGGTGACTACCATCAGAGGCCATTGGAGCTGGGTTGCAGCAGACACCAGAGGCCACCTACTGTGCACCTAACCAGGAGGTGGTAGCCACCTCAAGTCCTTGACCTTCTACGATGGAGAATCCCAGGCCCCGGGAGCGCCTGGAATTAAAGACGAGCCTGCTCATAGCATCTAACCCCTCTGATGTCCTCCAGCTCTCAGCTCCTGCCTCCTGCCAGCCTCTCAGCCACCCTTTCCGTCCCACTGTTATGTCAGCTCTTGTGAGATTCTATTGCACGAGCAACACTGATGGAGCCGAAGGTGTGGGGTACCCGGCCCTGCAAGAGGACCTTGTCATGTTGGGAGCAGTCAAGATGGCAATGTCCAGACATACACGCACCAGACCTGGCATCACGGGGCAGGGCCCTGACACCATACATGGCCACAAAAATACTCCATGTTCCAAAATGGGGTCTAGAGAGCTGGGGTGGGGAAGACAGGGCTAGTCGCTCTGTGTCCTCCACAAAAGCTTCATTCCAAGAGGAAAACCAAGATGCTGCCTGAAGTCTTGGTCTGCTATCACCTGCCTCAGGACCAGACCAGGCACTCTGCCCAGTTTCGGGGGCTCCTGAGGAGAAGAGCTTGAGCGCCGACACTCAAGAAACAGATTGGCAAGAGAATTGGACTTCATTAAGCTCGGGGCCACTGAGAAGTGGTCCAGTCTGGCCCAGCAGGGAAGAAGGGAGCTTGTACTACAAAAACTAAGCAGAGACAACTCTGAAACCCACCCACAACCTTCCCTAGCAGACATCCGATCTCACGGTGTGCCCTTCTTTTTACCTACCCAGGAAGTCTAGAGCACAATACAAGATTTGACTGTTCTTTGATCTTCTTTCTGAGCTTATATTGACAAACACTTTTCCTTAAGGTCCTGGGAAAGCTTGGGGAATTGGGGGGAGATCTCTCTATAGACATGGCATCCTCTCGCCCCAGCCCCAGTGTGCAAAGGAACAAAGGAGGGAGGAAGGATGAGAGCCATCCGTCACTGGATAATACTGATGTTGTGGAGAGAGAACAAGCCAGAACTTTCTTTGGTCATTTGAAGGCAGCTTCTGATGTTTCAACCACCACTAAGCCTACGGGACTGAGGTATGCATCTCCTATTCTTTGGTGACCTTATTATAACAAAGCCTTTCCTTCCCCCAGAACATGATCATCCAACAGGGAATGAATCTTTCAATGTCTTTCAACAATAGACTTGGTGCGGCCCTTCGCCAGTTACTTCCTAGAGAACTGAGAGGAGAGAGGGGCCCATGCTATGTGAAGCCCCTCCCAGCTGAGAAGTCCCCAGGGCGGGGTTCAGCATCCTGGTTGTTGTGCTCAGCTGAGCCTGACCACGTGATGTCAGAGGGCCTCTTAATCAGTGCAGTAGGATCTTATCAGCCTTCTCTACCAGCTGAGAGACAGAGCGTGGTGTTGTTGGGCTCACCCACAGCGTGGGACACTTCGGGTGAGGGGACTACAGTGGAGGTGTTCGTGATGCGGTCAGGATTCTCTTCCTAGATCTAGCCGATGAGCAGGATGCCTGTGCCCCCCGCCCAGCACACAGGTCAGCTCTCAGTCTCCTTCCGTACCGGGTCCCGGGCTGAGTCAGCAGCCGTAAGGGGCCTCTGGAGAGAAGAGCGACTTAACAGATCGTCCTGTGAACCTAGCGATTGAAACTGGGTATGTTACCAAGGTTTTACGAATGCAAAATTAGGTTTCCATGAAAGCTTTAGACTGTTTAGGATCATGAACGGTAGTTGCTGGTTATCTACAGACTAGTCTTGAAATTAGAATTTTATAGTTTCTCTCTATGCGTTGAATACTCGGATTTAGAATCAAATTAAAAGGTGGAGACTCCTATAAATGAATCACTGCAATTCGTCATGGTAGGCTTTTTGAATTGGATTGCTTGGCATCCTGTCTACTGTTGTATGACAATTTTGCTTTTGCCTCCACCAAGGCAGATTTTTAAAGTGTGGTTCCCAAGTGACGCTTCTGGCTGTATCACGTAAAAACCTCAGAGGCAAAAACTTGTACTGAGACCACGTGAGTCACGTCACCAGATACAGGATTCTGTCAAGAAGAACGTTTACCCTCTTGATGTGCAACCCCCGCCTGGGGAGGTAGAGGGAGGCCCGGGAGGGAGGCATGAGGTCCAGGTGCCCCGGTGCTTCTGGAGATCCCTGCGGACATGGAACCACCTATGTTTGAAGAGGCCGGTGAGTTTGGTTTGGAAGATGGGGTGAGATGACTCACAGAGTGAAGATTGCTCCGAAGGAAGATAGGGCAAGAGCAAAAAAGGTCAGGCAGAGGGGAAAGACACCACACCGAAGTCTCAAAACCCTTTCTCCACCAAGTCCCCAAGGGAGCCCATGACTTGCCTTTTTTCCAACCTAGCAGCTGACTGAGGGGCGTCCTCTAGCACCACCTGGTGGCCCTGGGGGATAATAGCCGCAGACTGTGGAACTTGAATGTTCTGGTCTCAGTCCCACCGTGGAGACCCTGGGCACCCTGCGACCATCAGACCTCAATCTTTACAAGAGAACACGTCTTCTAGGAAAGTGGCACACGGACGTCACCCCCATTAGAAGGGAAAAATGGAACTAAACTTGCGTTGCCAGAATGAGACAGCGTGGCCACGCAGAAGCAGCGTGAGGAGGCAGGTTCGGGCCTGCGGCTTCTCGGGATGCAAGGGGGCACACTTCACATATGCCCGCCACACCCACGGCTGCTCTTCCATGGACGAGGGCCTTGGCCCAGGAAAGGAGACACAGATTTCGAAGAGCAGCTCTGTCAAACTAGAAGCCCTACAATGAGGGGCCGGCACGCCCAGAAATCCCAGGCCAGGGAGGCCAACACTCCAGGGTGCAGCCCCCATGCTCCCGATCTGCCCACCTACTCTGGCTCACGCTGAGAGAAGGCTCTGGAAGATAGCCAGCATTGCCTCACTGAGCAGGTTTCTCTGGGTAAACTCTGTGCTCAGAGGTCACCGGGTCTCACTGGGGTCAATCTTGAGGGGAGGGGACCCACAACCATGCAGCACTCGGCCCCCATCCCCCAAGCCCTTGTGTATCTTATCACGTCTACATTTCCCCACAGAGCATGGCCCCAGCAGGAGGCGCTACAGAGACTTGGGTCAGTACAAGGGAGCCAGCTAGGCTCCTCTCTGGGACACAGACTCTACTATTGTGTCCTGGCTTCGGAGCGTCCCCTCAAGCCTCTTCAGACCCCAGGATAGAAGCTCTGCTCAGACTGAGGGTATGGACAGTGGCTTAATGCATTAAGATAAAGCCTCTTTTCAAACCCAGCTAGAACCTTCTATTGTAGATTACCATTTTTTACCACCTCCTACCCCCACAAAAAAAAAAAAAACAAAAACAAAAAAACCCAATTTCATTCACATGATAAAATCCTTGCCAGGGCAGAGTCAGCCTCCAATACTAGGCCCCTAGCAGTCCATTCCTCGCCTAACAGTGTGAGCGAGGACGGGCACACCGGACAGCCCTGGGCTACCTGGGACTGAGCAAGTAAGGTGGCCAGTGAGAAGGCCAAGTCTACCTTGGCTCTCAGTCATGTGTGCGCAAGAGATTTAAAGCATCAGCTGATGATCAAGGATTGCCATTTCGCTTCGTTGTCTTACCTCGTTATCATGTCAAAGCAACTTTGGTCGTGTTAGTGGATTTGATGGGTGTGCAAGAGGGGAACCCAAAAGCAGTTTATAAAAAATGGTGTATTTTTTTTTTACATGTTTAAACCTCAGTCACCTTCAAAGTACTTTCTACTCGATGCAATACAGCTATCGAGACATTTTTCCACTGCTCAAAACAGTTTTTGTGCTTGTCGATTTTGATGCGTTTTAGTGCTTCTGCTATTTCTTGTTTTGCCTTTTCCACATCGGCAAAAATGTTTTTCTGTGAGGGCTTTTTTTCAGAGGGCTCCAACCTTTTGGCATCTCTGGGCCACACCGGAAGAAGAGTTGTCTTGGGTCACACAAATATACAAACACAACCACCGATGAGCAAAAAAAAAAAAAAAAGGCTTTAAGTATTTACGATCTTGTGCTGGGCTGCATTCATAACCATCCTGAGCCACATGCGGCCATGGACCATGGATTGAACACCTCTGAGAGGGAAACAAAAGTTGTTCAGGGTGAGATCAGATGAATAGGGAGGGCGGGGCATGGGGGTCATGCCATTTTTGGTCAAAAACTGAGCCCTCAGTGTGGTGTGGGCAAGTGCGCTAGTAAATCACCCATCATGAAATAGCCAAACATGTTGAATCTTCAAAACAAGTCACTGAAACAGAATGCAGCCTCTCACAACAACGCCAGCATCCCAAGGGCATATTTACTCCAGGACAAAACGAAATTTTTGATGTCAACTTTTCTGTTAACCTCGAACATCTGACTAGTTTCCGTGGACTTGTAAATCACCCACCCCTGCTGAGTCCAGCGCCTCAGTAAAGACTGCCCCCAGGAGGAAGTCCGGGGGTCGCTTGTTCATTGTGTTTATTTGCAGCGTTACAGTGTTCACGGTGAGTTTCGATTTCGGTAAATTCTTGAGTGGAGGTGCCCCCGGCGGAAGGCTCTCCCAGTTCCCCATCAGAGCCACTTTCAGAAGTGCTCTCAGAACCGCTGTCCTCTCCTGATTTAGTGTCCTTTGAAGTATCTAGGTTGGAGGTAGGGTAATCTTTCTTCTCAAGAGGCAATGTGATTATCACTGCTCTCCAGGGCCACTGTGCCTGCCTGCGGCAGTTCATGGTCTCTGGGCAGCTGGGAGGGAGCACCACGCACCACACTCCACCCGCCCGCCCCCGGGCTGGGCTCTGCTCTCACCAAGCTGGTCAAGGTTGAAGGAGGGGCTCACGTGGGGAGCGCTGCCCTCTGCACCCGGAGGTGGCCGACTCCCGCATGATCAAGGATGTTACTGAAAGCACGTGGTAGTAGAGTGGGGTAGCTGGAGGGGCACCCAAGGGAAGGTTTTGTCAGCCAGTATGGAAGTGCTGAAACAACGAGCTAACACCCACCAAACGGCTGACTTGGTATCTGCTCTGCCCAGGATTAAGCATTTGCAGTTTCCAAGCTTTAGATGTTACAAGCCCACCACTGTGAACATTAATCTTGATTCCAGCACTCCTGGGATCGACCTCTTCCCGCCGATTTGTGATGCAGAGACTAAGGATCATTTGCTCAAATAAATCACCACACCCCAGGTAGAAACTGGGTGCATGGCTGATGTGCAGAAGTCATGCAGTCTGACCTTTGTCATCTCTGCCCTGCAGGGGGGCAAGGCTCCCCTGAGGCCCCACTCTCCCCTCCACATGTCTAACTCTGCTGTGGCCAACTCTGCAGCATCCCCCAGACTTTGGGGAATCCCTCAGCAGGACACGCAGACGCGCCACCTCCCTGAGAACGAACAGCTACAGCAAAGATATTTAAGGCTTCCCCGGGACAGGCATGCCCAGAATAAGACTGCAAGAACCTTGTTTAAAATTGAAACCAAATGCCAATTGTCCCCAAATGTATGTTAGTGGCGCTGCTTGATCCGTTAACTGAGTTTCAGCTCATTTGTCTCCTACCACACACCTCTGCCATCTCTTTGGACTACGGACTTGAAGATATCCTACCAACTCCAGCTGTCTGCGCACAGAGGCCCTTACTGTCCAGGTCCGATGATGCCATGGGTAGGGGCCTAGAGCCCATGCGGCCAGGGGATTCTCCAAGTTGGGGTCCAAGCTGGGGGTATGGAGGCAAAGGGGGTCGCAGTCCTCTGCAGCTGCGCTTGGCCGCTGAAGTATCTCACATGCTGGGCTGAGGAACTGTGCCCACGGCCCCGTGGACAGCAGCAGAGCCAAGTAGCCCCCAAACATAACACAGATGTTCCAGTGGCTATTTTAAAGGCTGTTTACTCTAAGCCACTGCATTTGAACATTTTAGACCAGAAGCCAGATCTGGGGTGGGGGAAGCTGGGGAGTAGCTGCTTTATAGTCACTTCTTTGGTGAGCCTTTGGTAGGACACCTGCTTGTATTCTCCTGTTGTGCCCTGATTTGGGGTGTTCCCAAGAGCAGTTACCCCAGAATGGGTGACCAACATAGGGTCAGTGCCTCTGTCAAAGTGGATGTCTGCAGACTCGAATGTCCCGTGCCCTTTCTAAGGTGATAAGAGGACGACGAGGGATGACAGACAAGCCCCTTCTTACCTACTCTTATGGGTTGGATCATGTTCCCCACAATCGCACATTTAAGTCCCAATATACAATACCTCAGAACAGGACCTTGTGTAGAGGAATAAGGTCACTGCCAATGTAGCGAAGATGGGACCACATGGAATAGTGTGGGCCTTAATCCAACATGACTGGCGTCTTTATAAAGGAGGAATTTGGTTCTGAGGCACACTCGGGGGACCTCACGTGGACGTGGGCAGAGATTGGGCTGATGCTTCTGTAAGCCAGACTGCCAGCAAGCATCCCAAGAAGCTGGAGAGACACAGAACTGATTCTCCCTCATACCCTGCAAAAGGCACCAGCTCTGCCGATGCCTTGACTCGAGGCGGTCTGCTGTTGAAGCCACTCGTCAGCGTTTGTGGTACTTAAATCACAGCAGCCCTAGTAAACAGTCATTCTAGCCACATGCAGCTCTGGACAATGTCAGGCTCCCGCTTCGGGGTGGGGATGTCTACGTAGAACCATGTGACCCGTTGGAGGGAGCAGACCCTGAGAACTCAACTATGCCTGGTCAGTTCCCTGGGCTGACCCACCGGCCAGATCACTTCTGGCCCCCAGAGGATGGAGAAACGAGTGTGTCCAGATAATCGAAGGTTCTGTCTCCATGGAAGCAAACAGGCAAGAGCCCTCTAGGCCAAAACACCCCCGGGCCTAGTGCTTTCTGTTCTTGGGCAAAGGACCTGGGCCCTCTGCTCACCTTTTAGAGAAGCGGACTAGAGAGAAGACCAGTAGTGTGAAGAGGATTTGGGACTAGAGGCAGTGGTGTGAAGTAGCCAGGCTGGCTTTTCTGACACTTTGAGATCCCTGGAGTCACTTGGGAAAGGGGACGGAGCCAGGTCTGCAGAACTGGAGCTTGAACACACCCTGCACCGAGTGTGCGGAAATCCAGAAGTTCTCCATGTTGCAGTTCTTCTGCAACAGCTGAGGCAGAGGACACACATGCTGACCGGACCAGAGAGCAAAGGCAGGCCTGGGCTTCTACCAGGGTGCTCTCTGCAGATATCAAAGCACCCTTGACCCCAGGCTTCATGTCATCAGCAAGGGCACCGGCATAACCCTCAGGCCTGACCCACTCCACCCTGCCCCCCACAAACAGCACCACAGGACGCCAAGGAAACAAGGCTGCAAGTTTGTCTACACAGTTGAGCGCAGAGCTGCAAGCAGGAACCCAGCTGGTCTGAGTGCACCGACGGGTGGGGGTTAGGGACTATTTTATGCTTGTTAGCCAGCTTCCAGGTCCACCCTTCCAGACCTCGGGATTGATAGTTTCAAAGGCTTTCCCAGGTAGTGGAAATGATCCACACAGAATTTCAAGGGCTCCCCTCCGTCCTGCGCGATCACAGTTTGTCATTTTTGGAACGCCCGGTGATCTTATCAGGCCAGGCTCAGGACTGCTGAATTAATGGGTCAAATGAGCCTCCTTCCTCCTCCTCTCTGCCTTGGTGTACGAGCTATCCAACCTAACAGATTCTACCACTTACGGGAACGAGATTAAATTGCCTATTCAAGAACACAATGAAGACTGGCAAAGGTTCAGGCCTTTCTCACATGTTTAGGACAACAGCTTGGGCTCTGAAGGTGGATCTGGGCTTGAATCCTGGTCGCACCCCAACTGTTGAGTTTGAGTGAGCCATAGCCTCTGACCCAGGGGAGAGCACGTCTCCCAAAGGGCTCCCAAGTGCAAGGGCAGATGCGTCTGCTGTTCTAGAAAGGGTCCCTTCAGGGAGGCCGGGGGGGTGAGAACATCACCTGTCCCCAAGCTACCACTTGTAAGTAAGGTGAGGTTATCAGTATAACCAGAGCAGGGGGGACCTTAATCCAAAACGGCCGGTGTCTTTATTTAAAAGAGGATACTTGGTTCACAGACACTCAAGGGTCTCAGGCAGCAGGGGAAGGCAGGGAAGCATATGTTCATTTTACAGCTCGTGGGAAGTTTTGAGATGACTTAATTTTCTAAGAGTATATTGAAATAACATTGGTTAATAACAACCCAGTTTCCTTCATTACCATATATTTGACCCTCTACCCAACTCACCCTCCCCCCCTTCCTCTGGTAACCCCCGTTCTGCCATCTGTGTTTAGGAGCTTGTTTTGATCATTTGTTATTTGCAACAACATGGGTGGATCCTGAGGGTATTATGCTAAGTGGAACAAGCTAGATGAAAGAGGACAGAACCCGCATGATTTCACTCACTGGAATTCTTTGTGTGAAGTAAAAAGCGGCAGGGGACCAGAGTGAGCAGCCCAGACCCTGGCCGCTCTGTGGGAGAGGAGAGCGGAGGGGGCAGCAGCGCAGGACACAGGCTTAGGGTCGTGTCTCTGAAACCAGGGTTGCTGATGGCAGCCAGTTAAACCCTCACCCGGACCTTAGAAGGATCAGGTAACAGGTGTAAGCTGCGTATGAAGTGATGGTTTAAAGAAATAACAGGTCAGGAACTTGAGGATCTATTCCTTGAACTGTTAAAGCTAGTCTGAAACTTATGCAGTGATCCTGAGTTCTCCTCTGGAAGTCCACCTACTGCAGATAACCCCAAACGGGGAAGTAACTGAGGCTCAAAGCATAGCACTGGTTACACGTGTTACACATTCACCCGTTTATAAAGCATTCTGCGCCCACCCTGCAGACGGTGTTAAATACCTCTTGTTTTCAGCTGAGCAGCCCAAGGCGGACCCAGCAATACCTCTGCACTTAGGATTAGAGACACTCATTCTTGTTCTCTTGGAATTCACACCCAGAGGTTAACGCTTTTGTGTAGGTTTACACAGGCGGTCAGGGTTTTGTGCGCAGAGGACAAAAGCAGTGGAGCGCTTTTGGGGTGATGGTCCAGCCCTCCATAGTTCTCCCTTCTAGTAGGAAAGCCCGGAGCCCCACCCCAGCATTCCAGAATCACCAGGTGGGTGCTGTGTAGCTAGGTTAGCCCCAGGTGACTTAGTTCTGACACTCCTGAACAAACGGGAATGAGGAGATGCTTTTCCTGAGCCTGGACACGAGAACATGAGGGGCGCAAGTGAACAAGTCGGTTTACGGGCCTTGGAGAGACGTTCACAACTTCTGTCTGATCCCTTTCTCTGTTCCTCCCAGAAGCTTCCGAGAGCAAGAGCCTCACACATCTCTTCTGTGTATTCCCAATTATGGGAGAGGAAACAGGGCTCTGGGCTAGGCATGCACAGGACGAGGTGAATTCCCGTGGAGCCACGTCCCCAGCCTTCATTTTACTATGGAGCTGTCAGCAGAACGGACCCGAAAGCCGTTTCCCTCCTATGGAGGAAGCCGTAAGGCCTCCTACATACACCTGAAGCCAATTCTAAGGATTTCGTCCAAGTTACCAGTCCACGTGACTGCAACCAGTTTATCCGAAGCCAGCCTAGGACTTTCCTCAAGGAAGATTTGTTTAAGGAGTTGCCCCAAATCATGTTTTTCACACTAATTTACACTTGGGAATTCCATGCAAATTCCTGCCATGCTCTCCTTGCTCATTCCCTCTCGGACGACAATCAGCAGCTTCACTTGGCTCACTTGCTGGGAAAAACACGTGGTGCCTGTTCCTATGAGGTTTACCTGCTGGAGGGGAGGCAGGCCGAGTCATCCCGAAGGCACAGGAGTGAAAGTAGCCAATACCACACTTCGGTCTAACTTGGAGAGTTCAGTTGAAAGGACTGGCCTCAAACATCCCCGCCTGGATGCCAGGGAGGCAGTTGGTTATATACAAGTGAGGTTCTCAGAAGCCCTGGGCGGACATGCAGAATCACTGGGGTAGAGACCTTTCAGGTCCCCACTGAAGGCTGAGCGCATTAACGAAGGTATGTGTGGGGAGTAGGCAAACCCAAGAAAAAGTGCTGGAACCGCAGCCAGGCACAGCTGGCCCCACCCAGTTGTGACTGAGCCCTTGAGGCTGAAGACGACCACGCCGAGATCCCCCGGTTGAGGGTCCAGGGAAATGATACCCCGTGCCCCTCTCCTTTCAACCCCCAACAAGTGCCTGTCAAGTCCTGTTGTTCGTAGACATGATTTTTAATCAGTCAGCATCCCCGCCCCTCCCCCAAGCTTCTAAGCCCCGGGAACATATGACTTCTATAGAGCCTAGCACCCTGCCAGGGATTTGGGAACACTTTACCCAAGCTTCATAGTCTCATTTTGAACAGTGTTAAGTCCAACAAAGCTTTTTATGCACCTGCATAAGGGTGATCAGCTTGCAAGAGCTTGAGGGTGGTGCCTTAGTTTTATATCCCCAAGTCAGTCCTTGCATCACATAAATGCCCTAGGGGTGAACTTCAGTTGTCACACCTGCTCTTAACCCCAGTCGCATTAAGGCCCAATAATTAAATCCTGGTTTCTCAGTAAAGTTAACAGTTCTCACTTGTGGCTTGCGTTTCTGCTGTAGGAATCACACCATTTTGTGCCAAGACAACATTTCTAGGGTCCTTCAGCTCACAAAATGACCTTCACACATCCATTGCTTCTTAATTGAATGTTGATTTAGGGGGTTAGGTCATCCATTTGAGCATCTACCAAGTGCCCGGGATATACTCCAAACAGAAGTCAGGGATGGGAGTATCAAAAGTGTTTGCAAGGGCTGAAGGTTGCACTTTAAAATCAAGTAGTAAGGGTGGGTGACTTCAGCATTTCAGTATTTTTGGACGAGTAATCCCAGGTAAAGAAAGGATGTAGAGACCCTGGGGCAGGAGCAACTAGGGTATTTCCTGAAAGTCAAAGGTCAGCTTGGGGGAGAAAAGTCAAGGAAGATACAGTTGAGAGTAGAGGACAATGTAGACGGAGTCTGAGAATCCCTGAGACCTATCCCAGAGGGCCCAGCAGGCCATTTCAGGGACTTTCAGATTTTGAGACTTAGAGTTCCTGTAGGCCTTAAACTGAGGAACTGAGATTTTGCTGCTTTCCATTTAAATTACCCAGGAGGCAACCTAGAGATCAGACTTAGATGAAAGCGGGGGCAGGGAGGAGCGGAAGCCAAGAGATTAAGTTGGGCACACCTGCACTAAATAACCCAGGTGAGCCTTCAGGCCTTGGTTGTGCGTTATAGCCAAGGACACAAAAAATGATTAACCTGGATGCACTTTGAAAAAGTCCAAAGAATTTCAAGAGTCGCTCAAACGTTTTAAGCTCAAGCGAAAAAAAAACCCCAAAACAAAAACCCCCACGTAACAAGGGATAGGTACTTTACATACTCAGATTGACACTTTCCCTCAACTTGCAGGAAAGATAGTACCCCCCCGCAAAGGTGAGGCTCTAAAGGAACACCTCGGAAGCTTTTCCCCTACGAGCCCCTGCCTCGACTTTTTAAGATGAAATTTCCCTTTCCTTCTGCTTTCTTGAAGAAGCAAGCCCTGGGTTTTTTAGAACCCACATTCCTCCACCCCACCCCGCGGTCCCTTGTCGGTTTCTTCGCTTTCTAAAAGAAAGTTGGGAGAAAGCTCGAGCCCAGCGCAGCACTCCGCTCAAGTTCCTGCGCCAGCAACTGTTTCCGAGGGAGGGCGACTCCCGTGTACTCATGCTTTTTTAAAAAACAGAAAAAGAAAAGCACTATGCTTGCAAAAACCCAGCGGGAGCGCTCACCGCCTCTGCAAACACAGGGCGCCGGCAGGGCCGGAAGCTAACGGCTCAGGAACGCCCGCTACGCAAACACAGGGGCGAAAGGCTTTCCCAGATTCCCTCCCCTCCACACGCTGGTGCTTTCCCGGGCCCCCAAAGCTTCAGCAAAGCCCAGCCTCAAACACTTCACCCTTCCTTCCCAAGCCCAAATGCAACCCCCTTCCCCCAACCGCTCCCGAGAACATTCTGACGCGAGACGCAGCCCGCGCCGCCTTTTCATAGGGCCGCCTGGTGACGCCACTTCCGGAGGCGGGGCGCCAGGGCGGGCCCCGCGGAGGGGGAGGGGGAGGGGCGCGGCCAGGTCCGCGCAGGCTCGCCCGGGCTGCAGCGCCGAGCCGAGCGCTTGACTATATATGGTCAAAGCTGGGGGCGAGCCGCGCGCGGGGCCGCGCTTCCGGGTTCGGCGCGTCCGCAGCGGCTGCGCGGAGGGCAGGGCGCGAGCAGACCTGGGAGCCGCGGCCTCGGACCGCCCCCTCCGCGTCCGGCACGCCCAGCGCCGCCTTTCGGTCCATTTCCCCGGCTCGGCCTCGGCCAGGTCTGATTCGCTGCGCGGGCAGCCCCGGAGGGTCTCGGCGAGCGCGGGGCGGTAACAAGTGGGCGAGGATGCCGTACGAGATCAGTAAGTGCCGCGGCCCGGTGCCCCCGGGGTGGGCGCCCGCGGCACCGCACCCCTTCGGCGGTCGGCAGTCGGCGGTCGGCGGGGCGTGGGCGGCTCGGTGGGGTCCACGGGGCGCGGGGGAGGGGTGCGGGCGCAGGCTGGCGAGCGCCTTGACGCCCTCGGGGGTGATCGCGGCCCCGGGGGCCCCAAAGTTGGAGGTGCGGGTCGGGCCCGGTGCAACCCCCGCGCCCCCGAAGGGCCTGGTCGGGGATAGTGGACCAGGAAGTCGCACGGTCCCCTGCGCTCCTTCCAAGTGGCGTCCGCCCCTCCCGTGGAGGCAACAGGTGACCGGCTGAGACCGGTCCTGAGCCCCTGCTCTCCTCCCCTCCGTCCTCAACCAGCCGGGGACCGAGGCGGGGCGCCCCTAACGTGCACCGCTGCGTTTGTGTCTCGACAGAGAAGGTGTTCGCCAGCCTCCCGCAGGTGGAGAGGGGCGTCTCCAAAATCATCGGCGGCGACCCCAAAGGCAGTAATTTCCTTTACACCAATGGGAAGTGTGTCATTCTAAGGAACATCGATGTAAGTACCCCCTTCCCCCCACCAGGCGCCGTTTCAGCCCCCACCAGCGGGCAGCGCAGCTCTTAGATTAGTTCTCCTTCCCCTTCCGTTCCTGCTCGGCCCAGTGGCCTGGGAAGGAGAGGACACCGTGCCCCCTGAGCCTTGGGACCACACCTCAGAAGCCCAGGAAGACTGTTGCAAGCTGACCCAGGACCGGTTCTCTTCACGGGGAAAGTGAGGCTCAGATTGGTTCAGTTCGTAAGCATAAGGGCTCTGGACTTGGGGGATCACACAGGCCCATCAGCTGCTGCTTGACCTCGGGATGGTTGGTGACTTAGGCCTCTTTGAGCCCCAGTTTCCTCTGTGAAGTGGAGATGACGAGCTGAGGCTCCCTCCACTTCCCCAGGCTGCCCTTCCCACTGAGGGAGATGGGGTGGCCCTCCAGCCCAGCATGACTGGCACACACCCAGCACTTGGGAAATGGCACTTATGCTTAATCACTGTTAACATCCAGGGTCGCCCAGCATGGCCGAGCCCCCACTCAGACCCAGACCTCTGCACTCCAGCCACATCTTCCCCCTACAGATCTGAGCCCTGGTTAATTCAGAATCTAAACCATTTAAATCCCCATGAATCACCGGCCCAGACGGGCATCCTGTCCCCAGGCTGAGAATGGTTCCAGAGCCAATTACTTGGGAAATCCTTGTGAATTTCTGCTCCTGCTCTGTGATCATTGAAATGACCCAGTCTGCTTGTCATTCTCCTCGCTGCCAGGATTGCACACTGAAATCTTTCTTCTCTCTAACTCAGTTTGAGTGATGGAGTGGGGGATGGAAACTAGAGGTGCCAGCACAACCATTTGGGGCTGGAGGGGCTTCCGCTCAGCCAGGCCTGGGCCTTTTACACAGTATGTAGGTGGATGGTTTTGCTTGGCAGTGTTCCCCAGGGGCGTCAGCTTAAATTCACGTCTCTCGTGAGTGACTACGCTCCATGGGTTGGGACTGTCCCTGATCAGATGTGCTTGTCTTCAGGAATCTCACAGCTGGCTGAGGGATTGAAGGACTTCAGAGGGCCATGGTCTCTCTGTCTGTAAAAGGGGAGGCCTCTGGGGTTGAGGTGCTACTGGTTTTGACCCCCATCTCTCTGGCGAAGCCAGCCACTGCTGTTTCTCTGCGGGAAAGCAGGAGCTTCGCTTGGCTGTTTCTGCTCAGGGTTGCTGGGCACCTCAAGTGAGGGGGCGGGTGGGTGTGATTGTGCTTCGAAGGTGCTAACAGCTACTCTGCTACTCATGTGGATTCCTAGAAAGCTGACCTGGTCTCCCTCAGGACTGGGGGAAGCATCGCCAAGGACTTAAAGCGTAACAGTCCAGAGATCTCCAAAGTGAGGGCCTGGAATTTCGAGAAAAGTTGAGGTGGTCCTAAGGAAATATTCGGCTGTAGTTTGATAAATAAAGCAGACGAAAGCATCTCAGGGATGCAGATGACAGACCCCTGTGGGTTTGCCCCTGACAAGGAAGGCGTGTGTGTGGCCACCTACACTCACTTCCAGATGCACACCTCACACAAAGTCCCTGCTGTGTATGGTACCGTGAACAGTTCCCACACTGCAGCACCTCCTTCAACCCCACAGCAGACTCATGGCTCTCAGTGGGTGTCAGGCTCACTTAGGTGAAGGAGGCCAGGAACTGGAACTGGTTCCAGTGGAGAAACTATTCCCAGCCATGGACAAGCACCCCGTTTGCAGGTGGCATCCCCTGACTTGGGGGACCTGTGCCGGTCTTCCTTCTGAGTCCTTTACATTTACCACCACCCCTGAGTGTACCAGTCTCCCTGGAGAATTCATTTGCTTTCACTTCCCACCTGTTTGTAAGTTTCTGCAGGGCCAGGACAGCATGGGTTGCTGCTGATGTGTCCCTCCGTATTCTGGGTATAAATTGCACACATGGGCCCTCGTTTGATTGGTGGGCCACTGGTTCTCCAGTAAAGCTGGCGCGATCATCAGGAGGGCAGAGTGTTCCTGTGTAAAAGACAAGTCCTCGTCAACATGCAGGGACTTGGAAGGAAGATGGCCGTTTAGGGGACAGGCTCAGTGCGGAGAGAAGGGACACGAAAGGGAGGTGGGGACCGGACTGTGGAAAGCCTGATTGGCATCTCACCCTTAACGTGCCCAAACCGCGTTTGAGTTTCCCATGTGTCCTTTCCCCAGGACAACAGCGTAGTCCCCCAGCTATTCAGGCCTCCAACCTTGGACTTGATCTGCTTCTTCAACACCACATTTAACTCTTTGCAGAATCCTATCGATGCTACATTCAGAGTAACTTCAGAATCTGACAGGTTTTCACTACTTTCGTTTCCATCCTCCTCCGACCTACCGCCCTCTCTCCTGGGTTGCAGAAACACGAACAGCACGCTGGCGCCCCCGGCCTGCCCTCAGCACCGCCCTGGACCGGTTCTGTTAGACCGAGGTGCTCCTGGGCTCTCCGGCAGCTCTTCCGCACTGTGGCTGTCAGGCCTCTCCGTCTCCGTCTCACGCTCCACTCCAGGCAAAGCCCCTAAGGGCCTGTCCTCAGTGCTCACTGTCTAGCAGGGGAAGCCAGCTCAGGGACGCTGGCATCCGGACCGACCTGGAGGAAGCAGCGGTTCTGTGGGGCACTCAGCACAGGAGGCTCCGAGCACCTGCAGACT
This sequence comes from Mormoops blainvillei, assembly GCA_004026545.1. Classification (NCBI taxonomy): domain Eukaryota; kingdom Metazoa; phylum Chordata; class Mammalia; order Chiroptera; family Mormoopidae; genus Mormoops; species Mormoops blainvillei. The sequence goes on along the minus strand of PVJD01007334.1, from coordinate 43,974 downwards.
CAGGGGAGACCCCGCAGGGTCAGCCATGCCAGTCACATGGAGTGTGGATGGCAAGAGGGCACTGCAGGGCAGGGTGCAGGGCTCTGGCAGTGGGTGCCAGGCACCCCTACTGTGGAGCCCAGCCCTGGTCCAGAGGACACCAGAACCATCAGAAGGCGACGCAGCTAGTAAGTCTGCGGCAGAGGGATTCGGTATCAGGTTCAGGGCAGGGCGACCAGGTAGGAGTCTGCTGGAGGATGTGCACTTCACTCAGCGAGTGTTCAGCAGCTCGCACCGCCAGTCCTTGCTCCGTGGGGTTTTCCACACAGCCCCCATCTTGCTGAGCCCTGCCCATGACCGCGGTGCCCAAGGTTGAAATCAGAGGGTCTCAGTCCGTTTTGCCCCCACCCCTTGAGGGGTACTTGGCAATCTCAAGAGGGCATTTTTGTGCTACTGGTGGGTAGAGGCCAGGGATGTTGCCAAACACTCTACAGTGTACAGGCCTGCCCTGCAACAAACAGTAATCCAGCTCAAGATGTTAGCAGTGGCCATGGAAGAACCCTGATAGGTAACATTCTAATGCACTAGGTTACGCACTTTAGAAGAAGAGCGCCCTGACTGATTTGGGAATAAGGGGAGACCAATCAGTGCCACAGAGCTATAAGGAAGGCTTCAGGAGAAAGGGCACTTTGAGCTGGGTTTCAGGGGATGAGTAAGAGTTCTCCAGGAAGAAGGTTGAGGCAGAGGCAGCAGGGAAGGGGAGAATCTAGACGGAATTACCTGTCCACCGAGGTTGGGAAAAGTTTGACATGTGTCCGTCCTCTTGGCGTTGTAATGGACTCCCACAGAGCAGAGTGAGACATTAAAGCCTCCTCGTAGGTAAAAGAAAAGGTTGCAGCCTCACACGTGAGGCCAGTGGAGAGGTGGTCATATTTCTGGTTGGGTTGTGGAAGTTGACCCTGGGAATGACTCACTTGAGTCCACGCCCAGTTCCAACCATTGGAAAGTGCTCTTTGCCACCTGCCCCACCCCATGTAGGGCCATCACTCAACCTTATGGGTAAAGTGCTGTGGTGACCACTGGTCCTACCTCAGCACCCAGACTGAGGATGCAAAAGAGCTTGGGTGCGCAGGGGTGGCTCAGGTCGCTGGGATGCAACGTATTTAAGTGGTTCTCCCTTCTGTGCCGTCTGTAGCCTGTCTCCTTGAGCAGGGCAGGGCTAGAAGTGTCGGGAGAGTGGTGGCTCTGCTGCTCCTGGAGAGGGCCCTCTGCACAGGTAGGAGGCAGGGACAGTCTCAGGTTTGGGCCCTGAACCTGCCTTTCAATGGCGCCATGAGAAGCACCCTCACTTTGTCCTGCAGAGGTGTGGGGGGGTGGCCCATGGTCCTGAGTCTTGTCACGTTGGTGACTTCTCTGTCTCGCCTCCTGTCCAGCCCTGAGCTGGGCCCAGAGTTTAGCAGGGGGGCGCCTTGTGGTTCAGGGCCAGGCAGCCCCTGTCGTGGCCCTGAACTGGGCCCTGGGAAGAGTGGGGGCCGTGAGGTCAGGCCTGTAGCTGCTGAAGGAAGGATTCGCGGGCGGGAATGCGGGACGTAGAGACCTCAGTGGGTTGACGGAAGGTAGGGATCCATTTCGAAGATGCTGTCAGGGTCCCAGGTGGTACAGGGAGGACTAGGTGGAATCTCTGATCAGGGTGGAGAGGGGAGGTGGGCTTGGGAGCCGTTAGAAGACTGGGCAGGGGTGCAGGCAGGGCAACAGGGGGCTTTGGTGGCCCTGTTGACCCCTGCCCACTTGTGCGTGGTGCCCACAGGGCCACAGTGCCAGGCCTTCTCCTGCCTGGAGTATTGTCCTCTGACCAACAGAGCTGGTGTCGCACGCAGCAGCACAGGAAGGAGGTCCCAGAGCAGGGGCGCCCTCACTGGAGCCCCTGTTCTGCAGGTCTCCCAAGGACGGTGGCGAGGGGGAGACCCTCCCTCAGCAGCAGTGCCCCTTGGCCCGCCGAGGTTTGGCTTTCCTCCCTCCCTGACTCCCTTCCCCAAGCCATTTCCTTGGCCTCTGAGACAGGAGGCTCGGGAGTAGGTGCTGGGTCCGAGCCGTGGTGCCTTCTGGAACCCGCTGCTGTGGAAAGAGCCTGATTTGCGGCAGAACACATTGGGGACGGGAGGTAGCCACCTTCCCTGTGTGAGAAGCAGTGGGTGGAGGTGGCCGCTAACGCAGAGGCAGCCCTGTTCAGCCTGCAGACCGCTGGCCGCACAGTCCCAGTGGTGTCTGGAAGAGGGAAGTCTGGTCCAGCCAAGGATTCTGGGGCCGAGCCTGCCAGGGGCAACCTTGGGAGTTTCATGCGCCCTGCTCTGGCTTGCAGATGCCCTGCCCGTTTCGGGGAAGGAATCTTAGGGCGACCTCCTCCCAGGGCCACTGCTTTTCCTGTCATCCACCCCTCCCCAAAGGCCCCCTGTGGAGCCTGCTGGGTTAGAAGCAGTGCAGGGTGGTGCGCAGGTCACCGGGCTGTGAGTGCCAGCATGGGTGGGCGGGTGCCCTCGGGGTAGCTTTCTCCGTAAAGTGGGCCAGTAGTGCCCACCGTGTGGGGTGTAAGATCTGTCAGCCTAGAAACACCTGAGCAAGGCCTTGGTGGCGGCCTGTGCACACCGTGTCTGCAGCTGCTTTGTGGGGGACTTAGCAGTGTCGGCACAGGGGAACATGAAGGGCTGGTCTGGGCAGCAGTGGGTGGGGATATGCAGACCTTTAATGGACACCAGGCATCTTGGTTTTACTGAGGAGTAACTTAGGTGGAAGAAGCATTCCTCCATCTTAACTCTGTGTAGTTCCCTAGCCACTCCTAGGATCCATAGTCAGAGGACATTCCAGTGGTCCCCCAAAGTCCCTCTGCCCCTTACAGTTGGCTCCCTCCACCCCAACGTCCAGCAAAGGACAAACCTGCGTCTTATCACTGTAGATTTGCCTCTTCTAGAATTTCTTATCAGAGGAGTCACGCGTTAGATTCGGGATTCACCCTCGTTGTTGCGCGTCCAGTAGCTGTCCCTCTCTATTGCCGGCTGGGGACAGTTTGTTTCCCTGCCTCCTGTTGGGGACCTTTGGGAGGTTTCCAGCGTTGGGCCCTTCTGGATCAAGCGTCCCCAGCCCTTCGTGGCCGGAGCTTTTTGCGGACTTCACGTTTATTTCTCTGGGGAAAATGCCTGGGAGCGGACTGCTGGGTTTCTGTGGGTGAGTGTGTGTGTTACTATAAATGGCTGTTCGCGTCCCCACCAGCAGTGCACGAGCCTTCCGGCGTCCCGTCCCCCCACCCCTCGTGCTCGCCGTTTGGTGGCATCAGTCTTTAATTTTGTGAGCTCTAGTGAGTGCGGAGTGGTGTCTCATTGTAGTTTTGATTTGCATTTCCCAAAGGACGAGTGATGCCGAGCGCTTTTTCATTTCCTTATCTGCCATTCGTGCTATCTTTTTTGGATATCTGACATCTTTCAAACTTCATTAGCAAATGTTTATTCCGAGATGAATTAATTTATGAGTCACATAATAAGTGTTTTAGGGATGAAAGGGAAGGACTGAAGCTGTTTTCCTTCAAACAGCATTTCTTTAGCCCCTGTTACTTGCTAACTGCCGTGTTGGCTAAAGAGAGAAGTGCAGGTGGGGCAGGTCACAGGCAAGTTGGAGGGGAGGGACTGTCGCGTGCGCCATAGCTGCCTCTGGGATGGGCAGCGTGCTTTGGAAGCACAGAGAGGACAGGCCGTCCCCCGGGGGGGGGGGCTTCATGGAGGGGGTGGTTCTTGGTTTGGGTGTGATGCGTAAGTTAGCAACCAGTCAGAGGTGCTGCTGGCCGAGGGAACAGCATTTCCAGAGACCCGGGACCGCCAGGATTGGCAGGAGGTGGCTGGTGGTCGACGGGGCTAGACTTAGGGTATGCGCTCTGGTCTCTGGCAGGATGGAGGGATGTGGGGCTTCTGTGGCCCGAGGCCGAGCAGTGTACAGGCCTCTGATCTTGAAAGGAGATGAGGGAAAGGACACTACCGGGCGGCCCGAACAGGCTGGGGGTCTGTCGGGGGTGAGGTTAGTTGCTCCTGCAGCAGCCTTGTCTGTGGGAAGCTTCCTCTTTCAGAGCGAAAGTTGACAGCGGGTTTCAGGGATTCAGGGGCCGAGTCTTTATTTCCTCCAAAAAGCAAACTTGGCCCTGCAGGCAGATCGAGAGCATCTTAGTGTGTGTGTGTGGTGGGCATGAGAAGAGGATGGGCACTGGGATCTGTGTTCAGTAAATCACATGTTAAACTCATATGGTGGAGCAGCACCAGAGCCCCTAGTCCCAGAGGCTGGCCCTGTCCTCGCCACAGCGTCCGGCCAGCCTTTGGTCCGTGCTAGGCCAGGGGCTGGGACCCCAGCCCCCCACACGAGGGCTTTCATAGGGAGAGGCCCCCCACCCCACGCCTCGCTCTGTTCTCGTGCCTCAAAGCAGAGGTTCTGTTTTGGGTTCTACCCTGCGTGGCAGCTGGGGACGGCTACCTCTGAGTGGGGGGGACCAGCTCTGACTAGAAAAATCAACTGCAGCTTGGACATGTAGGGGAAAATTCCAATCTGACTTTTAAAAAATGAAACTTCTATTTCATGTGTGTATTCCACAAATACCAAGGAGAGAAAATTACCTTGACTTCTCTAACTACAGACAAAAGAGAGTTAAAATGATCTAGAATTCTATCCCCCAGAGGCAGGCAGGCACTAGGAGTGCAGGCAGGTAGGTATGCTCCTGGGATTTTCCTTATGAAGCTTTTGGCTTAAATTTGGTCATTTCCCCCTTCAACTCCAGTCACTGGGGGAGGGAGAAGCAGTTCTGTGCTTCTGCGTGCCCCGTGACTGCTTGGGTCTTCTCCCCGCAGAACCCGGCCGTTGCTGACATCTACACGGAGCACGCCCATCAAGTGGTGGTGGCCAAGTACGCGCCCAGTGGATTCTACATCGCCTCTGGAGGTACCTGTGTGCGTGTGGCTTGTGAATGCGTGTGTTGTGGCCCTAGAGCCTGGCTGGGCTCCTGTCTTAGGAAAGTCGGGGAGGGTTTAAGGGACATGGGGGTGACACGTGGAGCCACCGTGATTAGTTTCTTGGCGCTGACCAGAAAAGTATAAGCCACCGAAAAGCCCCGTTCCGTTGCTCGTTTGCAGCTTGCCAGCTGTTCCGGCCTCAGTGGTCAGCAGAAATGCTCTTGTGAGGCTGGCCGGAGGCCTTTGAGGTGGCCCTATCAGGATACTGGAGCTCGTGAGTGTGTGTGTGCACGTGCCTGCTTCTGAATTGTAGCTTTGTCTTGTGGCACCCTTATCTGCTCCTTGCCTGGCACCGAGCACAGTGCCGGCCTCCGCCGCGGTCAGCGCTCATCTCATTCTCGGTCTGGGTCTGTGCTCTCCAGCCAGGCTGTGTGGCTCAGGGGCAGCTGGGCACAGAGAGCTCTGCCTTCCAGGGTGCTGGCTTTATTCACCCAGCCCTTCGAGGTAGCGCTGTCACCGCTTACAGGTGACAGAGGAAGGCACAGTTACAGTGACTTACCCTGACCCCGCGTCCCATTCGTTCACATACTCAACAGGTGTCCGTTGTTGGTCATGTGTACGCCCAGCCGGTCTCGGGCCCAGGGTGAGCCAGGGCGAGGAGCGGGTGTGGGCCTCCCCGCAGCCCCGGAGAGCGACAGGTGGAAACAGGCTGCCGACGGCGCTAACCAGCCAGTAGGGGAGGGCCGGGATTCACGCACAACAGTGGCTGTTTTGTCTGCACTGCTCTTGCTCCAGGCGTGACCGGCCGTACGCAGGCGTGTCCCCAGGGGGTTCACCCTCCTAGCCGTGCAGCCCTCCTTAAATAGCTTATCTCCCTGGACCTTACTTTTCTCTCCTGTAAACCAACTGCTAGTACCTTCCAGGTTAGGGAAGGGTCCCATGTGGCCATGCTCGTAAAATACCTAGGATGACAGGCGACCATAGTGTGTGTCACCAAAACCGGGATGCCGCAGGGCGACAGGCATGCTGGCTGAGTGCAGTGCTGGCCGGGCGGGGTTGTGTGTGAAGGGCTTGGCCAGGAGTCTGGCACCTAGTGGGCACTTAATGGTTTTTGTGTTTTGACCTGCTCTGACTCCATCTGTAAAACTTGCTCTGATTTATCTCCTGTGATTTATTTTAGCCTTGTGTGGCTTTTTTTTTGTTCTGGTCTGGCTTGCCAGCCAAATGCTTCTTCATTAGAACCCCAGGATGGGCCCTGGGGCCTTGTAAGAGAGTGTCTTCCCGGAGAGCAGGGTGGGTGGGAGGCCCCATTGCCTGCGCGGCTCGGCTCCCGTGCCCGGTACCTTGAGGCCCCGAGCCCGGGGCCTGGCTGCTGAGTCACTGGCGAGCCTGGGCCTGCCCTGTCCCATATCTCCAGGCAGGGTGTTCATCCAGACAGAAATCGCTGGCCTTCAGATGCTCGTGTGGAGCCTGAGAGGAAGGCTGGCACAGAGACACTCCCAGAGGACCGTCCACACAAGTCGAGGGTCAGCTAGACATTTTCGTCCCAAAGCGCTGGTTGAACCGGGGAACCCAGGGAGACTTGGGCTGCACGCCAGTCCAGGTGTTCTTGGGTGGAGCCCACATTCCCATTTGCAGCGCACTGGTCCTTTGCCCAGATCGAAGACAGTGACACGTCTACTGCAGAGATGAGAGCCCGGGGCTGGATTAAACGGCGGGGGGTGTGTGTGTATGTGTGTGTGTGGTTTGCAGTGAGGAGGAGGAGGGGGAGGAGGCTGAGAGAATGCTTTGCTCTCTGCCTCAGTGCATTACCTAGTACCTGCTGTGCCCGAGTGGGGTGGGGTCCCAGGGCCTTGGGAGGACCCCCACTCCCCAATGGGGTACCATTCCTTTGCTCGATCTTGCGGTCTCTCTAAGTCTGGCTGGTCCATGTCTGCTGAGTGTTGCAGCTCTCTGGAAGGCCTGGTGTGTGAGGAAGCCCGTTCCGGGGCCTGGCCCCCCAGCCATGAACGAGGCGGTCTGCGTCTGCCTTCAGGGAGTCCATGGGGCTGCAGGGCGATGCTTCTCAGCGTGGAGCCATCCCCGGTGCAGTCCTCCCCTCTTTCTAGTGGTGGCTTCCTCGGGTAATTTTGCTGACAGTATGTGCCCCGTGCTTAGTGACCTTGGCGTCCAGGCACTGATTCCCAGGTGACCCTCAGAAAGCAGGGCCCTCAGGCCGCACAGGGGCAGGCTCTCTGGAGTCGGGGCCCCCGAGCCCAGGGAAGGATGGGAGCGTCGCTCAGGTGAGGAACCCGGCTGCGGAGCTGTTGGGAGCAGAGGCCTCTGTCTCTGTAGTCACTGTTCCCTCGCTCTGTGGCACAGCCAGCACCCGAGTGGATGTGTGCTCATTGTCTGTTCCCCTGGAGTCCCCAGGCAGCTGCCTGTCTGCTGTACCCCGCAGCACTCGCTCAGGCGCCTGGTCACTGTCTGGTGACTGCTCAGCGGTGTCCTGGTCAGACAGGGCTTGAGTACCTGGTCTCCGGCCCCGTTGTGTTTTCCTGGCCCCAGCTGCTTCTGAAAAGAACTTGATGAGCGAGCAAGGCCTGAGGGAAGAGGCTGCCGGTCCGGTGCGGGAGGCAGTGAACCCGCACTGACGAGACCACAGGCCGGCACATGCCGAGGCCAGGGAGGTGGGAAAGCTGGGCTTCGCCCTGTGTGTGCGGGGACACCCTGGGGCTTGTGCTGTGGTTGTATTCTCTGCGGTGCAGTGCAGCCCCTGGACAGCCCACTGTGTGCCTGGTGCCCACGCAGGCCCTTCCCACATGCAGCGCTGCTCCGTTTGTGACACTGCCAGCCCCGGCGGCCGCCTTCCCTTGCCCTGCTGGCCGGTTCAGTGAAGAGATATAACCGAGGTCCAGGTCATCTTGTAACTCCGCTTGAGTGATGTGCCAGGCCTTCTTTCTGGACTTCGCTCAGAGAGGAAAACCCCCTCAGTTAGCGATGTTCTTGTGGACGGCGTCTCCTGCTTGTCCCACTGCTGGCCTGTGGGTGCCAGGTGTTTGCTCTCAGGGAGGGGCTCCTGCGAGAGCCTACGATGTGCTGAGGGCTCGTCTGAGACTTTCCTCCTGTTAACCTGCTTTGTCTTGACGGCAGCCCTCTATGTGGCACTGTAACTGCCCCTGTCGTCGGTGTTTGAGGCCCATTTGGAGCATCCACAGCTGCTGGCGCTGGGCACTGGCCTCTCTTTCCATGGCCCCACCTGAATGGGACAAAAGCTGCTCTCAAGGGGCAGCTGTAGAATTTGCGTTAGGTGCTCAAGTGGCCCCAGGTCCTGGGAGCAGCACCAGCTTACCTGCTGGGAGAGCGTCCCCCAGGCCCTCTCTGGGCTGAGGATTTAAACCTCAAGTGTTAGTGTCAAGTTCTCTGTTTTTCTGCTAACTTGGGAATCGGCGTTTGTGTGTGGGGTGGGGTGGGGGGGACAATGCTTGGAACTGGGTGACAGGCTGGTGGCAGGGAGGGAAGGGACTATTACTTACCGCTAATCCACGGCAGATGCTGTGTCCTCCTGGCTCCCAGTTCTGTCTCTAGTACAACTCCTTTGGGCACCTCCACGTCTCGCCGTAGGCTTCCTCACGCCCAGGTGGGAGCTGTGGGGTTGTGCTGCAGTGAGTGGGGCTGCTGACTGCCTGAGGCGTGGGCGAGGGGCTTCGCGGGAGTGGGATCTGCACACCCCCGTGGGGTCACCATGCACGTCCCAGCATGTCCCGGGCTGCACCGTGCGTGCTTGGTTCCTGCTAGTAATGCAGTGACTGTTTGGCAGAGACAGGTGTCCTTGGTACACTCATGTGGTACAAATGAAGAACTTCCGTCCCCTGGTATTAAGGAAGTTGCCACAGACCTGCTGGCCATACTGATCCCCTACGAGGAAAGACGGTCATAAAATGAGGCTGCGTCCCGAGACCTGGGGTTTACCACCCATGTTGCTGGACCTTCTGCTGCCTGTGTGGACCTTGTGATCTGGTGGTCATGACCGAGGGGCACAGTCTGAGCAGTGGTCCTCTTGGGGACAGTGGGCTTGGTCCAGTGAGTGGCCGGGTACTGTTCCCCTACAACACATCCCTCTACCCAGGCGACCTTGTGCCCACGTGGCCCTGAACCTGTGGTGACATGGCTCCCGCCCCCCTCTGTGTCCGCAGATGTGTCTGGGAAGCTGAGGATCTGGGACACCACGCAGAAGGAGCACCTCCTGAAGTACGAGTACCAGCCCTTCGCCGGGAAGATCAAGGACATTGCTTGGACGGAAGACAGTAAGAGGATCGCAGTGGTCGGGGAAGGAAGGGAGAAGTGAGTCTGGCCTCGGCCCCTCCCTGCCCGTGTCCCCTGCTTTGCTTCTTCCTCGGTGTCTCTGTGGGGAGGGTTGCAGTGACCTCAGTGCGCCAACTGGAACTAGTATGTGCTAAGTCCCCATAGGTGCCAGGCCCTCGGGCCTTCCTCACAGAGGTGTGACCAGCAGGAGCCACTGGCTTCAGTGGCATGTCACAGTGGGTGAGCCCTCCGAGTCTGTCTCGGCGCAGCGCCTGCTCTCTCCCTCTGCAGTCCTGGAGCTCCTGTCGTGCCCACGCAGCAGGCAGCAGGCAGCAGGAAAGGGGAAGTGAAAGACACGGCCCTCAGCGAGCAGGATTGGGGCCCTCCTAGCGGCTGCACAGGGGACTGGACGGCCTCCCTAGCTGGGCACATCACCCAGGTCCCCCTGCTAAGGAAGACGGGGCAGGGGGGTACTGGGTGGGCGGCCCTCGGTGGCTGCTGCGCTCACAGGCCTGGTACCCAGCGGGGTCGGTCAGGGCTCTCCCTGGGGGCCACGGCAGCCTTCCAGGGCCCAACTGGGCGGGCACGGGGCTTTACCTCCCTCACTGGGGAGCGGTTTTGAATGCACACCGTGGTGGGTGTCAGTTCTTCTGTGGTGTTTCAGGTCGTTCTCGTTGGCCTTCCCAGTTCCTTTTTTATTTGGTTGCACATAGTAACCAAAACAATGTTCTCACCGAGTGCCAACCGAGAGCAAGGCGGCATCTCCTTTCCAGGAGGGGGTGGCAGTAAGCGGTGTGTTTCCTGGTCCCGCTCAGTAAGGAGACTGGTGACACCACGAGCCTGGTCCTCTGGTCAGGGCTCTCGAAGCACCTTCCATGCAGGAGGCTCGGCGCTGGGCCTTACAAACGTGTTTGGAAGGACCTCTGGTTCCCTCTAAAAGGCACATGTTCTCAATGCTTCTGACAAGTACTGTGTAAAGCCGACATCGCAGTGCCTTCGGGGTGTGCTCTTTGGAGGGATGTGTGCAGCATGGTCATGAGCTAGGCTACACTGGCCGCTGGGCTGCCCGTGTGTCATCCAGCTTCCCGGGACTGACTTTTATTTTCCCCTGTGACTCCTCTCGTTGGTAAAGGTTTGGAGCCGTCTTCCTGTGGGACAGTGGCTCCTCTGTGGGGGAGATCACGGGGCACAACAAAGTCATCAACAGTGTGGACATCAAGCAGAGCAGGCCATACCGGCTGGTGACAGGCAGCGACGATAACTGCGCCGCGTTCTTTGAGGGGCCACCATTCAAGTTCAAGTTTACAATTGGCGTAAGTGGATTTCTCTCTAGGGTGATTCGTACGTGAAGCCAATGGAGTCTAAACCTGTTAGGTGCTGGTGGCAGAGAGGCCACGGGCACACACCAGTGGTGTGTGGGCGGGAAGTAGGGCTTGAGAGGGAATGTCACCGAGGTAGGACAGCACACCAATCCCCAGTCCTCCTGCACTTAGGATGGAGTGGGCGGTACCAGGCCACGTGGGGCTTCGCTCTGGGACACCGTGTGCATTCTGGGGTGGGGGTGGGGCAGGCCTGCGAGCCCACCTGGCCCGCAGGTGCCCTGTTAGCCGGGGCGGCCCGGGGCGGGTGCAACCTGCTCACTGGTTGTGCTGCCTTGAGGCCTGCTGAGCCACCATGGTGGCCGAGGAGGTTACCTTCCAGGGTCACTGGGATTTGCCTCCAGTGCCTTCCCAGGGAAAGATGACAGGTGCAGGGACACCCTGTGAAGTGACACCCGAGGAGCAGACTAGACGGACGCTCTGAGCGCCCCAGTAAAGTGTCGCAGGCCTCGGGCGTGAGTGGCTTTGGGGTCTCAGTCCCAGCCGTCCTGACTGGCACAGGGGCCGGACCTTCTAGGCCTCCCTTTTCCCGTCTGCGAGGCGGGTGTGGGGACGCCGGCCTCAGAGCGTTTTCCCCCGGAGCGCGGGCTGCGCACGGCCTCCCGCAGGCCCAGGGCAGCTCTGTGTCCTGCCCCATCGGGGGCTGAGATAGTGTCCTTTAGGAGGCTCCTCAAGGACTCCTGTTGACTCCGATGACAGTGCAGTGAATCCCAGACACTGGGCCGAGTGTAGCTGGCAAGGGAGAGGACTCTGTCTCAGCAGGTCCCCCGAGGGCAGGCTGCGGGCAGTGGGCAGCATTTCCAGGCACAGAGCTCGGCTCGGCCCTGGGGGCTCTCCGGAGGCTCCCGGGTGGTAGTGAGGTGGTCTTCGTTTCGTCAGGCGGCCACTGAGCGGGGCCTGGCTGACGCCTGAGCGGTGTGTGACGTGCTGTGTGGGGAGTGTCCCTCCTCTCCTCTCCAGCCCCTGCACTTCTCTGGTGCCCTTTCCTGGGACCCTGCCTGATTGTGGGGGCGGGGGCGGTGGGGCTTTGGTGAAGGCGGGTTCACGGTCGGTGATTCCTAAGTGAGGACGTGCACCATGGAATGTAGGGTGAGTCATGCTGAGTCAGATGGCACCTTCCGGCTGTCCTGGATGCCCCAGCGGAGCTGTGCCCACTCCCTGAGTCCCCACATGTTCTGTTTCATTTCCGGGCTGGGATCTGGGCTGCGGAGGGCGGGGCTCCTTCCCCTGCCAGGGAGGGAGGGATCGGTGCCTCTCTGCACATATGGATTAAACTCAGCACACAGGCTCAGTGCAGGGTGAGGAGAGCCAGGATTTGAGCCCAGGGTCAGCGCTGGCCTGTGCCCTCCCTGTCCCACCAACCTTCTCCATGTGCGCACTTGGCTGGCATATTCTTTCTCTTTCCGTTCTCCTTTCTATTCTGAGAATACAGCCCTCACCCCAAGACCCCAGCCCCAGAGGGGTGGGTCTATAGGTTTGCCCATCTGGGACCTGTCTCCAGGCCGGGCTCACAGCTTATCCTGAGTCTTCCTGCTGAGTTCACCACCCGTGGGTCCCGTGTAGGGACTTCGGGGAGATCAGAACGGACTGTGAACCCGAGTGGGAGACACTGGGTGTTGGCCCAGCACTGCCGCCCAGTGGCTCTGCAGCCTAGGCTGGCTGCCCCGCAGCCCTCCCAGGAGGCAGGGTGGCGATGGCCCGCCTCCACCGGCCCAAATTGCTGGGGCGGGCCTGGGAGTTGCTGGTGAATGGCAGGGTGTCCGCGCGGAGTTCTTTGGGCTTCTGTTGGCACAGATTCTGACAGGCCCAGCCAGCCTAGCATAGAAAGGACAGGAGGGCCCTCAAGTCCCCCACACCCTCCCGAAATGCCCTGTGAAGGTGTTGACTTTGGGGATGGACCTGCGACTCTGCGGCGCGTGTCTGCCGTGGGCCCTCACAGCCCTGAGTAAAGCTATGATGTGGAAGACTGGCAGGGGGCTGCCTGCCCATCCGGGTTCCAGCTCCTACCACCTTCCTCTTGACCACATTTGAGGCCACAGGATAAGGGGCGGGCATATGAGGAGCATAGAGGAGTCAAATTCAAGTTGCCACCTTGAAAAGGAGTGAGTTGTGTTCTGAGTTCGGTCGTGTTGAAACAAAATTAATGCCAGGTGAGCCCTGGGGAAGGGGAAGCAGTTTTTCAGACAAGCCAGAGTGACCGGGCACACTCAAGTCAGGCCACCTGCCGGCCAGAGCGTGGGGTCACGGTGCCTTTCCTCCCTCTTCAGACCGGCTCCCCGTGTCGTGCAGGGCGAGAGTGCAGACCCCCGGTTCATCCAGAGCTGGGCCATGGCTCCCCTTCAGCCAGACTGCTGGCTTCCGCTCAGGCCCTCCGTCCTCATTTGCCTAAACCTGAAATGGGTGTTACGAGGCTGCGGACCACGGGACGGAGGAACCCCCCGCCTGGAATGGGCCTTGGCACCAGCTTGTCCCCCGCCGCCCACATCTCAGATGCAGTGGCAGTCTGGGGAGGTGACTTCCCAGGATCACTCACAGGAGACAAGCGTGGATGGAGTTCTTTGGGCAGCATGATCCCCGCCTCCAGCTCTGGCATTGTGTGGGCAGAGGTTCCCCTTTGAGGACCGAAGGGTGGGTGGGTTGAAAAGAAGGGGGCAGGTGGGACCCTGCCTGCACCTGCCTCGCTTACTGTCTCTACCTGTCTGGCCCGGTGTGAGCTTGGGTGAGTTTCTACACCTCCCCGGCCACCTGCTTCCTCCCTTGTCAGGTGTGCAAGGTAGCTGCCTAGGATGGCCTGGGACGTCCCTTTTGGCACCTGTGAGGGCTGTGTCCACACCTCAGGCCCCGGGCATTGCAGTAGCGGGGTAGTCGGGTGAACGGAGCGATTGTGTAGGACAGCCAGCATCGGGGCCGCATTTGTCCCGGGCCTGCTTGTCCAGGCCAAGGCCCTGTGATCTGGGGCTGGGAACTTCTGCCGCATCTGCCTCAGTGGCAGAGAGCAGAGGGAGCACCCCTGCAGTGGAGGGGACACCTGCTCTCCTCTGGGCCAGGTGGCGCAGCTTGGCAGCCAGCTGCTCAGGGACCGGCTCTCACCTGACACCTGGGCGTGGTCTTACGTGACGCTGCTGCCCCAGACAGTCTCGCTTCCTGTTAAACAGCCGAAGGCGAGTTAGCTGGAATCCTCAGCCTGGGCCGTAGTAGAAGTCTTGCCTTCCTCAGCGACTGAGTAAAATTTGAGCTCTAACATGCGGGGTTTTCTGGTGGTGGTTTTTCCTCCTTCCTTTTTACTGCGACAGGGCACAAAAAGCAGAAGTTTTTTCTTTTCTCCGTTTCCTTGCTCGGGACGGGGCAGAAACCGCAGCAGTGATGGCTCTTCGCATTCCCCGTGAATCTTGCCCCGGCCTCATCCTTAGCCTGCGTCCCTGGTGCCCGCCGGGCCTGCCACTCGGGGCTGGGCGGTCAGCAGGGGCGGTCTCCTGAGCAAAGCTTGGCTCATGGCAGGGCGAGCGACTGTGGATAGCGAGTGGTCCGAGGAGGATTGGAACAAGTCTTTTGTCCCTTTGGTGGCAGGAGGGGCAGGCGGAGAGCAGGTCGTCTTCGTGCTTGTCAGCCCAGCTGAAGCAGGTGATGGGTGCGGTGCTGCCCCTTGAGGCGCCGTGCTACAGGGATCCACAGAGTGAGGCGGGAGCCAGTGGGGGGCACGGGGGCGCTGAAGGGGGGGGGGCAAGGCAGCATCCCCAGGTCGGGGAGCCCCACCGCGGGGCGCGTGCCCTGCCCCAGGAGGGCGGGGCGGTGGTGGGCACCGGCGTCTGAGCCTGCTTTTTCTCCAGGAGATCACAGCAAGGGGACGAGGCAGGTGGGCATGGGGCGCTTCAGCACGAGGGTTAGAAGTGGAGGGACAGCTGTTGGGACCAGGGAGGATGCCCAGAGGGACACCTGAGCGGCCTGGAGTTGGGCCCCAGAGCCTGGTGGCTCTCTGTCCCTATCAATGACATGGACTCAGGTGCATTAATTATTACCTAATTGCTTTATGTCTCCGTTTTCTCAGCAGTGAGAGGGAGGAGGTGGTGGAGGGGAGCTAGTGGGGTGGGGGGGGTGACAACCAGAGAGGGTTCCTGGGAGCTTCATCGAGTGCTAGCTGGGACGGAAGGGCAGCAGGAGGGGACCCGCCACCCAGGATGCAGACCACAGGATTGCCCTGAGCCACAGAACAGCAAGGGCGGGACGGGGGTCTCGAGCCCCAGCTCAGTAGCCTGCGGCTGGGTTGGACAGCTGCAGAACCCCGAGTCTCGGTCCTCTGCGACGGTGCCCCAGACTGGTCCGTCTGTACCCGGCCTTCCCTCCCTTTGGAGAGGGCTATTTTCAGCTCTCCCTCTTTTGGTTAATGGACTGTTCGCAGCACCCTCCCTTTAAATGGGCTATTTCAGGAGTGGATACCGGTCTTCTCAGTTGGACACTTGGCTCCAGTTGCAGGAAAAGCTGACAGGAGCTTCTAAAGCCACTCAGCGCCCGGTACTTGGTCGGGGGCGGGGTGGGGGGTGTTTGTCCACCCAGCCCCGACTAAACCCAGGCCAGCATGGCCCCTCCCAGGAGCCTCATTGTTTCAGGGACTGGAGGGGCACTGTGGCAGGGAGACGACAACAACCACGTCAGCACGCGCCAGGGACCGTGTCCCCGGAACGTCGGGGGCAGCTGATGCTGTCTGTGTCTGAGGAGACGGCCACAGGCATTTGGGGGAGGCCTTTCTGCGGACAGGGAGTGGCATCGCGCTGGAATTACCGTGGGCGCTGCTTGGCATCGGGAGCGGGGAGCGTCTTGACTTCAGTGAGCCAGGTCCCCGGGGGATGCTCCGTTCTCTTCTCAGGGAATCAGCGAAACTGCCCTCCGTGACCAGCTCGTGTTTCTCTAGTCCACCGCCTTGTCCCTTCCGCCCAGGCCCATGGGCCAGCAGCCAGCGTAGCCCTGCCCAGCCCTGAGGCCTGCTGTGCTTGGCGAGCTCCGGCACCATGGTCCTAGGGAGGGAGCCCTGACCCGACCCCCAGTCTGCTGAACCCCCCACCCGCTGTCCGCTTTACAGGGAGGAAGCCCGGAGCAGCAGGGATGGGAGACCCACAGAGGTTAGGGACGAGAGAACTAGACGCCTGGTTCAGGGTTCGAGCCGTGATTCTGTCATTGCAGAGGCTTCCCTTCTCCCTGTCCTCCCCTCAGGGCTACTGTGAGAAGACGGGGGTCATGTGGGGGGCGCTGTCTCAGACGCTCCTCCCACCGGCCCCGAGCTGGGCCCCGTATGTGCCTGGCTCCCTCACAGCCTTGAGTGGGCAGCAGAGTGGTGGCCTGCATCCTGAGCATCTAGGATCCGACCTTAGGGGCCACTCTGGAGGGAGAAGCTGCAGACCTGCTCCTCACAGCCCAGCCTCTCGGGGCCTGGTTCCCCTGTGAAGGTGCCTAGGAGCCTGGCGGTCCCTTGCGATGGGAGGACAGTGGGCATGTGGCACTGGAAGCCAGGTAGTCGGGAACCTGAGAGCCCAGTTTGGAACGTTGACTCCTTTTCACTTTGATTCAGTTGGGTGGGTTGTACCTGTTGGGAAACCCTGTCCTCCAGCTCCACACACCTAGAACTGAAAGAGGCAGCACACACCGTGGGGGGGGGGGGGGGTCAGCCTTACAAACCAGAGGGGCAGAAACCAGGGCACCAAAAACCACGGCTGAGCTGGCACACAGGAGGGGGCCTCAGTGTCACCCCGACCTTACGGGTGGCACCCAGTTGAGCCTCAGCACTACGAGGCAGGTGGGTGGGTGGCAAAGGGCTGGCCTCCGTCTCAGATGCTGGTGGTGCTCCCTCAGAAGGCAGGCTCGTAAGTCCGAGCCCAGTTCCAGTCCCTTGATGGCGCTGCCGGATGTGAAGCCGGGGGGCCATCCACTCATCCATCAGGTGACCGCCGTAATTGTGCAGGTCAGCAGTAACCGTTCACCACTGTCAGGAGACTTGGAGTTTCCAGCCTTCGTCCTCCTCAGGGCTAGGTCAGTCTCTGTGTCCCTGACTTGAGGGATGTGACCGCTGCGGCCATGTCCCAGGGTCAGAGGAGCCCTGCTACCTCTGGTCTCATCAGAAGTGGGAAGCTGGGCTCCTGTCTCTGGACCCCATCTCTTCCGGTCAGAAACAGTTCAGCCTGAGGGCCTGGGAGCACCTGGCCTGGAGCCATGACCTGGACCTGTGGGGCCCCTGTGTTCTGCCAGCGCCCCCACAGATTTTGCAGGGACGTGGTTCCTTCGATCCCTGGCTCAGTGGCACCCTGTCAGGAACCTCACACCAAATTTCTCTCTCCTGATCTGGGTCACTTCATCAGTGTGATGGCACAGTTGGCCTGAAGGTGGTTTCGTGAGCATTAGATAGCATTGGCCATTCACGTGTTCCTTGCCCAGGGCTGCCACAACAAAGTACTGCCACCTGGGCAGTTGCAGCTGCGGGCATGATTCTGTCGTTCCCAGAAGCCAGGAGCCCAGGATCGCAGTGTGGGCCAGGCCTGGCACCCTGGCTTGTGGGAGCACAGCCCCGGTCTCTGCCTCCGTCTTCTCGTGTCTTCCCTCTGTGTGTCTTGTCTGTCTGCTCTCCACTCAGGGAGGGCAGCAGTCGTTGGAGTAGGGCCCACCCAGTGACTTAAGCTGAACTTGATCACACCCGCAAAGACCTTATTTTTTTATTTCCAAATAAATACATAACATTGAGTCAGTGCTTTACCTTGGAAGGGGCTGGGTTGGGGCAGGCGATGAGCACGGAGTCTGACTGTTTAGCCTGGAGGTTAGTGTGCCCAGGGGTGGCAGTTAACCTTCCTTTGGGGGAGCTCATGCGCACCTGCAGGTGGGGTGTCGGAGCGGCTGGAACCAGTGGGAGGAGGTGGGCCTTGTGTACAGGCCTTGAGTTGGGCTTTTTAGAGGACCACTGTTACACAAACCCTTCTTGATTGAGTAAATAACGAGTTAGTTTACTTCCCCAGGTAAGGGAATCACCTCTGGAGATCGTTTCTGCTCCTCACTTCAGATCCTTATTTCTCATGAAGGTCATAAGCATTGTTTAATTTTTTAAAAATTAAAACCAGTTAATTGCCAGCTGAATACCTGCTGTGTGCCAGGGTTGGGCCAGGCCTGGGGACTCTCTCTGAGGGCAGGGGGGGAGGACCATTGTGCCTGCAGAGCGGGGAGCTCACAGTGGAGGGACAGAGGGAGAGAGCGAGGGAGGCTCGGTGGGAGGGCAGAGGGCCTTGCAGGCAGAGAGGTGGGCCTGGGCTGAGGCAGGAGCTCACTGGGACTCGCTTAAGCTCTGCAGTCTCCTGTGGGCGGGGAACTCACATTAGTGGTGGTAGCTGTTTGATGAAAGCTGCCTATTCTGTGGAGAATTTTCCCGAACGTCCTATTGTCGGGTGGATAACCGTCCCCTTTCCCACAGGACCACAGCCGCTTTGTCAACTGTGTGCGATTCTCTCCCGATGGGAACAGATTTGCTACAGCCAGCGCTGACGGCCAGGTGAGGGCCGGGGGCCGTGCGGGGGGCAGTGGGCTCATCTGACCTCCCTTGGGACTCCGGAGCAGGCCGGCCCAGGAAAGCCGGTCTCGGAGGGCGGGACTTGGGGATTTCCCTCCTTCCCACCACCTGGGATGCGGCTCAGTCACGAGGCTGTCCCCAAAGCCCAGGAACACAGCTCTCGGTCTCCTTGTAAATGGAGCAGAACTCAAACCCTATGAGTACTCTTTAGATTAGTTTTGTTTTTGAGCCTCGGGAACTCTGGTAGAGCAGTGGTAAGAGAGAGCACGTTTGGCACGCTCGCCGCCTAGAGACTCGCACACACCACCCGCATGTCTCTCTCTCTCTCTCTCTCTCGAAAGATCTACATCTATGACGGGAAGACGGGAGAGCAGGTGTGCGCCCTGGGAGGCAGCAAGGCTCACGATGGAGGCATTTACGCTGTGAGTATGGGTGCGGGTGTTGTGGCTTCGTCTGGGGTTGTAACCGGGCCGTGGCTCTGTTTGCATTCATCTAAGCTTCAGAGTTGGGGTGGTGGTTCAGAGCTTCAGGGTCACATCCGGCAGGTGATGTGGCCTGGACACTCGCCCCGTCTTTGCCCTGGAGTGCCCCGCCACCACCAGCTTTGCTTCTCCCCTCTCAGAAGTGGGGACCGTGGCCATGGGCCTTCTGAGGCCGCTTCCCACGGCCGTTCTCTGACGCGTGGCACGCTGTCTTGTTTGAGCAGATTAGTTGGAGCCCTGACAGCACTCATTTGCTTTCTGCTTCCGGAGACAAAACCTCTAAAATTTGGGACGTCAATGTGAACTCTGTCGTCACCACGTTTCCTATGGGTTCCAACGTTCTGGACCAGCAGCTGGGCTGCTTGTGGCAGAAGGACCACCTCCTGAGCATCTCCCTGTCTGGGTACATTAATTACCTGGACAGAAACAACCCCAGCAAACCCTTGCGGGTCATCAAGGTAAGGCTGCGCCCGGGCAGCAGGGGGAAAGGCGGGTTCCAGCTCGGAGTGGGGGAGGCAGTGGGGCTGGCGAAAGGTTGGGCCCGGGGCTTTGGTAGAGTCGAGGGACGCGGGTTGTTTTGGGGGATGTGACTTTAGCCACGTGGGAGGCCAGGGGCCCTTGCCCTCCTCCTGCCCTAAGGGCTTCAGCCCCCGTCAGTCTGTCAGTCTAGGGTCACAGGCTCTGACACCCAGATCCCCAGGAGGGGGCTAGTGGAGCATCTGCCCGCGCGTGGGAAGCCACGCAGACCCCGAGGGGGAGCAGCCGGCGGCCTTAGGCGGCGTAGATGCCATGTGGCGTGAGGAGCCCCTCGGGCTCTTGTGTGGTTAGAGCAAGAAGGCGCGAGGGGTGAGTGAGGGAGGAACAGAACTCAGAAGTGGTGGGGCCTGAGGTGAGGAGGCCTTGAGTGTCTGGCCAGGAGTTTGGGCAGCAGGGAGCGATTGGAGGGGTGGGAGGACCCTGTCACCCAGGAGCCATCTGATCTCCGGGGGCTGCCCCTGGGTCAACCCCAGTGCCCCCCCAGTGGACCCTGCCTCTGCCAGGGCGGTGGAGGCACCGTCTGAAGGGGGAGCACGGGGTCAGGCAGGTCAGCGAAGAGCGGCCGGTGAGTCACAGAGGCAGGCTGGCATGTCCTCGGCTCACCCCGCCCGTCTGCCACCCCCACAGGGTCACAGCAAATCAATCCAGTGCTTGACGGTGCATAAAAACGGCGGCCAGTCCTACATCTACTCTGGGAGCCACGATGGACACATTAATATCCTTTGCCTCACAGGCTGGCTCCAGGGCCCCGGCGGGGGGGCGGGAGCGCTTTGCTCCCGTGGTGCCGGAGTCGGGGCCAGCCGGCTGGCAGCAGCCGCTTTGAGCAGCCCTGGCCTTGACCTGACAGGTCACTTACCACTTCGTAGCTTTGAGTGGCGCTCTCCTGTACGTGACCCTCGTGCTGGCCTTGCCCCTCACAGGGAGTGAAGTTCACTGACTCCCGGGTTCGAAAGGACTTGGAGCCTCTCTGTAGAGCTTCTTGTTTTATAAACGGGAGGACAAGCTGAGATTGCTCAGGTGCCTTCCCCTAGTGCCAGTGGGCGGCAGCGCTGGAGCCAGATCCCAGTCTCCCTTCCTGATCAGGTGCTCTGCAGTCTCTCTGAGGTCCCCTAGAGGCCTGTGTGGCAGCCCTTACCACCCCTCCCCTGACCCCACCCCGTGTTTGTGACCTGGGGCTGGTAAACCCCACCTCCCAGGACCGACTTGAACACCTGAGCAGGCGTCTGTCCACAGGTGCCCCCAGCAGGGGCGCCATTGAGCCACCCTCGTGTGAACCCTTCCCACACCCCCACGCTGCTGCGCCCTCTGGAAAGGGCATCTGGGGGCTCCATTTTTCACGCTGGCACAGACCTCTGTTTTTGCTTTTGTTTTTGTTTGTAACATTTTATTTATTTTTAGAGAGACAGGAAGGGAGGGAAGAACGAGGGAGAGAAACATTGACTCACGAGAGATAGATCCATCAGTCGCCTTTCTCACATGCCCCAACTAGGGACTGGCCAGCAACCCAGGGATGTGCCCTGACCAGGAATCGGACTGGCGACCCTTTGGTTTGCAGCCTGGTGCTCAGTCCACTGAGCCACACCAGCCAGGGCAGACCTCCGTTTTCATGAGGTCCATGGAGTCCACCCGCAGTCCCAGGAGGGAAGGGCAGATAAGTCACCCTCAGCCCTATTAAATGTAAGGAGATACAGGGTAAACCGGTGGGTATATCCCTGTGGTGAGAGAGAAGGTGCTAGAAACTGCCTCTCCTGAAGGAGCGTGCAAGTCTGTAGGCATGCGGCTTTCAGCCCGCACCCTTCCCCCCCGGCACCCCCAACACCACCTCCTCTCAGCTCACCCCCAGCACCTGGCACTCACAGTTCACAAACCAGTTGTCCTGAGATAGGTAAGCCCGGGCTTTACCTGGGGGCCCCTGGACATCCGTCCTCTGAGTAGCGGGGCCCAGCCAGCCTCCTACCGATGGTTGTGGGCTTGACAGCGGCCCCCCGGAAGGAACAGAGTGCAGCGTTGGCTCTGTTACTCGGTGATGTCCTCCTGGAGCCTCTCTGAGGGGTGCTGACCCTCACCACTGGGCCTGCTGCAGTCAGGTTGTGATCTGTGGGCGCTGTCGACTACACAGGCTTGCCCAGCTCTGTGATCTGCTTGGCTGGCCCGTGCGTTACTGTCACTGAGGCTTGATGGACCCTGATCACGCACCTTGGGTTATAAACAGCCCCATGGACTTGCGCCCGGGCTGGCCGCCTTGCTGGTTTACCAGGATGTCTGTCTGTCTGTCTGTCTCTCTCTCTCTCTCTCTCTGTCTCTTTCTCTGTATCTCTCTGAAATTCAGACTTGGATGTGCATTGGGAACGCGCCCCAGGCCCAGTGCCTGCCGCCCTGTCCCTCATGTGCTGCCCAGGATCAGGGATTGGCCCTAGGCCCTTTGTGGGGGGCAGCCCCCCCATCCAGGAGTTTGGCTTTTCCTTAACCGTACCCCACATTACTGGGATTCCGAAACTGGGGAGAACGACTCCTTCACTGGGAAGGGCCACACGAACCAGGTGTCCAGGATGACTGTGGACGAGGCCGGGCAGCTGGTGAGCTGCAGCATGGACGACACAGTGCGCTACACCAACCTCACGCTGCGGGACTACAGGTGAGCTGCCCAGGGCTCCAGGACGCGCCCCAGCCCCCAAAGGCCCTGAGCCTGGTGCAGGTGCTGCCCTCGGCGGCGTGTGCTCTTCACTGCTTGTCCTGAGCACGCGCTCTCCTCTTGCCAGGCGCGCGGCCAGTAGCTGAGTTAGAGTCCATGTGAGCGGCAGGTGTGTGGCCAGGCATAGGCTGCCGGGGAGCCGGGGTGGCACAGATCTCCCGCACCCCCTCCTTGGCTTGAGGGGACTGTGGTGCCACTGAGGCAGCGAGAGGTGCTTGCCTTGTGGCAGGTGCCACACGAGGGCGGACAGACCCCTGGGAGATGGGAGTGGAAGGCGGCGTCATTTGGTTTGTACTCTGCCATGGATTGACTGTCACAGAGGTCCGGGGTGGCTGCCGTAACAATTACTCTGCAGTTTTCAGGGCAGGAAAGGAGGAGAGGGCCGTGTCCCTGCTCGTGGGCAGACTCGACCCCCCGCGCCCACACCCCAGACCGGCCCATCCCCAGCTGCACTCAGTTCAGTTGTGTAGGTGCCGCCATCCTCCCGGCAATGGCGGGCTCCTGGAGGATGTCTTGGTGACCCTCACACTGGGCACAGCACCCGATCAGAGTGAACACATGTGCCCTGGGCCTCACTTCCCTGACGTGACTCATCAGGCCTCATCAGGTCAGTGAGGCCTTGGGAGACGTGCAGAAGCCGCCCCACAAACTGGGCGATCGCGCTCCAGTTGCCGTTCTGCTGCCCCACAGTGACCCCCAGCCTTGCCTTCCCTCGGGGCCCCCCGAACCTCCTCCAGTGAGTACCCAGGGCAGAGCCATGGCCTTGTCACCTCGTCACAGGCTGGTTCACAGGGCCTTTGGGGCCCCACATGTGGAACTTTTCTCAGTTTATCATTTTTAAGAAGTTTTTATGTGTAGATTTTTCTAGGATGCATTTCACAGTATCAGCTAAAAGTAAAGGTAACACAATTTTCACCCATTGAAAGTAATGGGTTATATTTTAAAATGATCTGCTGAGAAGACGTTATGATCTAGGGTAGTGGGGGCAGAGTTCAGTTCTGTCTGCACCCAGGAAACACCAGGGTCTTTGGCGGGCAGATGAGGAGACCCAGCTTGCATGGGTGCCGTCTGGCTGGCGTGGGCTCGCCACCTCGAACAGCAGTGGAAGTGACTCCCTTTGCTCCACTTGCCACCCCTTTCCCAGGCCCCAGCTCCCGCCTTGATTTCTGACTTTCTTCTGGTCTGAGTCATTCCCCCCACGTTGGGCTAGCCACCCCTTCCGGGTGGGTCGCAGCGGAATTTCCCCGAGCCGCTCCAGTGGCTGGTGTTTGCAGTCGGTGTGTTACACCTCCCTGAGCCCCGCAGAGATGGAAGTAACGCGTTCCCCCTTCTCTCCCACAGCGGACAGGGGGTCGTGAAACTGGACGTTCAGCCTAAGTGCGTAGCCGTCGGCCCTGGAGGATACGCGGTGGTTGTGTGCATCGGGCAGGTACGGGCCGTGTGCTGGTGGGCAGATGGGCGGACGGCTGGGCCGCGTCTGGTCTCTGAATTCCGTGCCGTCCCGTGGACAGTGGCTCGAGCAGGCCTTTTTATTGAGCGCTGTTTGCCTTCACTGTATTGGCCATCACACACTGTCACTCATCAGCCCGTGTCAGTCCTGTCCACTCTGCGATGTCACCCCGTCCTTCCAGGTGGGGAACCGGAGGCACAGCAAAGGGCAAGCTGCTGGCCCGGGACAGAGCTGGGGTGTGAAGCCAGGCAGCTGGGCAGGTCCTGCGCTCGGGGTCCGGCCACACCGCGTGTGCGAGGGGCCCTGCAGGGCGGCGTGTCCTCCCTGTGCTCACGCCCTGGCCCTCTAGTGGCAGAGCTGTGTGACGTCAGGCATTCTGCTCGCCCCCTGGGCTTCTTGCAGAGAGGGGTACGAGGGTGCACGGGAGGCGCCTCGCGTCTTTCTGAGCGCTTTTCTTAAGAGGAGGTTAAAGCTCAGAGCGACCTGGTGACTTTCTCAAGGCCGCCTGGTGGCAGGGGCGCCAGACCAGACCAGGGTTCGCCGTTCAGCCCAACGCCTGGTTCTCATCGGTGTGTTGAGGCCTCTATGTAATGTCTTTTTCGAAATTTCTGGAACGAAGTGCCCTTGACTGAGACCCCAGCCTGACCCACTTTGTGCAGGATTCTGCTGTCGCAGACACCATCTGTCATACCTGGAGTCCCAGCCTGTGGATCAGTCAGGCAGGTGTGACCGAGCCCCGCAGGCAGGAGAGACAGCCCTGCTGAAGAAAGCTGCCATTCAGCGTCCCCAGCCCCGCCCCTGTTCCGTGCGCTTAATTGCTTCAGGGAGCATGGATTCTGTGTCCTAGATAACACCAACTTCCTGCCGGGCAGCCATCGCACCCGGCCTGGGTGGTCAGTGGGGGCACAGAGGAGCAAATGGCTTGCGGCGCCTGAGCCAGCTTGGGGGAGGGACTGGCAGGGGACGCTCTGGGACAGGCAGGTGGGTGCTCCAAGCAGCGGGCCCTTCCCCAGCCTCTGCCTGAGCACCTGGCCTTTGCGGGTGAGGGAATGAGCTCTGGGGCTTTGGGTCCATGGTGGGCGACCTCTCTACCCTGTTTTCTTCTCTGTGTAATGGGGAGGTGATCCTGCCCACTTCTAGAGGCGTAACACCTGCGACACGCCTAGCATGGCATGGGGCTCACGCTCAGTGCACGTAGCTGCCGGTTTTGTTTGCTTTTTTAGGAACTTAACCCTGAGCCTGGACTCCGTCTTCATGGGGCCTGGGCCCCGCTAGGCTCTTATCCCCTGGGAGGCTGAGACTCGGGCAGTCATGAGCTGTCCCCAGAGGCAGTAGTGGCTGAGGCAGGATCAAGCTCGCCTGTCTGTCCCCAGAGCCCATCAGTAGGGCCCAGACACCTGGGCCCTCAGCCCCGCCTGAAGACTCACCCTGTCCCCACCAGAGCGGGAAGAACCAAGGCTGGGGGCCTGCTTGAGCCTCTGTCCTTGCACACCCCCCCACCCCCCGGGGCTGTCCTGCTGCGAGAGCACAGAGAGCCCGTGAACTGGGAGCTCCAGGTCTGCTGCCCGCCTGCTGGTGGCAGCCTCTGGGGTCTCCGTTTTCTTTGTAAGACGGGGCCTAGCACTGTTGCTCCAGGCTGTGGTGGCACACACCGGCCACCTCGGCTGGGCTGTGCTGTTTCACACGATGGTTCACAGGTGGCAGGTCGGGGTCACAAAGGGTGTGGCCTCGGGCCTCAGAGTCCAGGACAGAGAATAATGCTCGCGTGTTGTGCTTGTCCCCAGGGCTGGTTTGGAGCTTTGTCACTTCCAAGTGCCTTTGTCCTGTTGCACCTCAGGGGAACTGGTCCAGCCAAGTGCGTTTATTGCTCTCACTGTATAACAAAAGTTCAAGCATCAGCCGGCTTCCCAAGAAGTCAGGGCCAGTGGTGGTGATAGTAGCAATAAGGGGGTGGCGACGTGACAGTTGCAGCCAGTGTTCCTTGTGATCCTGTGACTAGGGCCTGTCGCTGTCCCATTGACTGATGAGGGAAGAAGCGTAATTCAGGGCACAGGGCTGGGGCCGGCCCCCACCCGGTCCCGCTCCTAACAGGGTCAGGAGCGGAACCCAGACCAGCCCTGAGCAGTGCATCCCGGGCCCCCAGGGGCCTAACTGGCTGCCCGTGTTTCCAGATCGTCCTGCTGAAGGATCAGAAGAAGTGCTTCAGCATCGACAACCTCGACTACGAGCCCGAAGTGGTGGCGGTGCACCCCAGCGGGGACATGGTGGCTGTCGGGGGCGCGGTAAGGCCCGTCTCCCCGCACCCTCTGCCTGGGGTGTCTGGGCTGTGGGACTGTCTTGGATAAAAAGGAGGGAGATGGGACTGGGACCGTGGGAACCGGCTTGGGTTGCCTCCTGCCGCCCCAGTGACAACCTTCGTGGTGACCCTCAGTCCCTGAGGGCAGCCCAGAGCACCACAGGAGGGGTGCTTGGGACCTAGCCAGGAGGCCCCGATCTGTCTCTGGGACACAGGCAGCTGAGCCGCCTTAAGGTCACAGCCGGCCCTTGGTTTGCTCCTGGGTCAGCCTCGGGCGGTTGCAGGGACACCGCCTATCCTGGTCACTGCTCTTCCCTTCTCGCTCCATCCCACGTGGTCACCCTCACCAATGCATGCCAGCAAGTGTCACACTTCTCTGTGCCCGGCCCTGGGGCATGAAACGGAGGGCTCCCTACCCCGGGGGATGTGCCGAAGGTGTGACCGCTCTGGTCAGGCTCCTTCAGCGCAGGTGGGGCCATCAACATACATGCCCAGGCCCCTCCGGAGGATCCTGATGGGAGCTTGGCAGAGGTCAGCCATGGGCATCCCTGACTCAGGTTCCCCTGGGGCTTGGGGACAGCCAGTGGACTGAATTGCAAGCCCTTTGAAAGAGTGGATGTGCCTTCCCCAACAAGGATGGGGAACTCGCAGGACAGGGGGCTTCTGCCAGAGACAGCCAGGCGTTCGAAGGAGGGCGGGGTGGGGTCCGGGGTCGAGAGCCAGTGAGCGGAGGTGTTGAAGCCTGGCCTCTGAGCACCTGCGCTGGAACTTTCTGGAGTATTTTTAAAATATGCAGAGTCCCGAGCACCTAGTCGGACAGTATCAGAATCGGGGGTGCCTAGGGTCCCTCACTTACCACTTCCCTTAGTTGTGTGCATGGATGCACACGTCACTCACTGTCCCCTGTCCCTGCCCCCTGCAGGACGGGAATGTCCGCCTGTACTCCATCCTGGGCACCACGCTGAAGGACGAGGGCAAGCTCCTGGAGGCCAAGGGCCCTGTGACTGACGTGGCGTATTCCCATGATGGCGCCTTCCTCGCTGTGTGTGACGCCAGCAAGGTGGTCACGGTCTTCAGTGTTGCTGATGGCTACTCGGTGAGTGGGCCGTCTGTCCCTGCCTGTGCCCATGCTAGGCAGTGCAGGCGGTGAGTGGAGGCTGTGGCTTTTCCCTCCTGTTGTCATCAGCCACGGGGAAGGACAAGACCATGTGACTTCTTTGCTCTTAGGGCATGGATGACTTGGGACAGGGCCCTACTGTCCAGGGGCTTGCGGTCTTGTTGAGAGATAGGTCACGGTTGCCAGAAAGTCGGGGAGCTGGCGACAGCAGCCGTAACGGGGTGGGGACTGCAGATTGGCTCCGCCAGGTGGCCTGGTTCTCTGGGACTTGCTTCTCTTTGGGCAAAGGCTGGGACTTGGTGTTTTCTCGTCTCCGAGCTGTTTAAAGTCCAGGCCGGAGGACCGGGGGCCAAGACGCCTGGGAGCTTGCTCTGCTCTGAGCAGAACGGGCATGGGGAGCAGCTGGGGTGTGTCATAGGTGAGGGCAAGAGTTCCCGTCGGCAGAACCGTGCCCTGGGCAGCGTCCGCCCTGTTCCACAGAAGAGGGACAGCCCTTGGGAGGGACTCAGTCCTTAGCTGGGGAGGGACGGGCACAGGCAGCACAAGACTGGGGAGGGTCTCCAGTCCCTGGGCCCTCCCTGCCGCCAGCCGCCCCCAGCTCCCAGCCTTTGTGGCAGCTTTGAAACCTGCAACAGAGTTGAAAGAACTCATTATCTGGACTGTCCCATTGCCATCAGTGTGTCACATTGTCCATCCAGTCAGTAATCTAGTTTTTGCTGCATTTAAAGTAAGTTTCAGGCCATCTGTGTGTTTTCCCATAAATACTTCAACTTAGAAATGGTGAACTAGAGTTCAGTAATTTCTTTTCTTTTGCTGTAAAATTTACATGTGACTACAGGCACAGCGAACGCAAGTGCACATTTGCGTGCGTTCGCCTGTAACCCAGATCTCCTGGTCCCACACGGGTCACTGTGGTTTTATTTGCCTGTGACAAGCCTTGTTTAAGATGTACTGATCTGTCAACGAGAGTAGAACCCAACAAGGCTGGAGTAGACGCACTGGAGGAGGACAGCCACGGCTAAGCTGACCGTTTGGGGTTGCTAGGGGTTGATGGGGGTCTATGAGCGAGATGGGTTACTTTCCCAACCTGAGAAACCACTGAGAGACAGCTGTAAGGCTGGGGTGCACTCTGAAAGCGGCCACGTACAGAGCCTAGGGCTCGGCCCAGGCCGCCCTGTCCCCCGGTGGAGGGAGGACAGGAGGGACCTCCTTGTACTTCCCATCTCTGCGCTCATCTGGTCAGGCATTTCCGTCTGTCCCCTCGCTGGGCTCAACTCTGAGGGTGGCCGGCATGTCCAGCACTGTCCTGGGGACTATGGGGAATGGGGGCTGGTGTTTGATGCCAGGCCATGCCTTTGAGTAGCAGAGGCCTTGTGGGTTCTTACAAGGAAGCAGGGAGTGGGAGGTGTTGCCTGACGCTCATTGTCATGGAGAGGGTTGGTGAGAGGCCAGTTTCCCTGGCCTGAACCCTGACCTGCTACCTCCACTTTCACCCATGACTAGGAGACCAACGTTTTTTATGGACACCATGCAAAGATCGTCTGCCTGGCCTGGTCCCCAGACAACGAGCACTTTGCCTCCGGCGGCATGGACATGATGGTGTACGTCTGGACCCTCAGTGACCCCGAGACCAGGGTCAAGATCCAAGGTGACTCTCGTACCCACCTCGGCTCCAGGCTGCTGGCCCCGGGGTTCCAATGTCCCTCCTGTCTTTCTGGGGAGACCATCTGATGAAGGCGTGTCCCTCACTCTTCTCCACCAAACCCCAGGCTCTGCTGGTCTGTGCTGGGCCCGCACAGGGACTGGGACGTCCCAGTGTGAGAGCAGGTGGTCTCTGTACAGGGGACACGTGCTGAGTCCAGGGACCAGTCCTGACATCTCTTAGTGCATTCAGACCACTATGACAGAATCCCACACGCTGGGTGGCTTACATGTGACAGAAATTAATTGTCCACAGCCCTGGAGCCTGGAAGGTGGGGTTGGGGTGCTGGCGGGGTCAGCGAGGGCCTCCTCCATGCTGCAGGCTTCTGCCATGGCCCCGCGGCGGCAGGCGGCTCTGTGGGATCCCTTTCGTGAGAGCACTGCTCCTGCCCATGACCTGAACTTCTCATACCGTCACCTCGGGCAAGTTGGGTTTTCAGCCAGCCGGGGCGGGGCACTGTAATGTTCGTCCCGACCATCACCCCCTCCCTTCCCCCACCCTTCAGTCCCGCGTCTGGGCTACAGCCGCATCCAGGAGACCCACATTTGAGCCACACGTGGACTTTACGTTGTCCTAGCAGCCACATTTATAAAAGAAACAAAGTTATTTTTAACAGTCCATTTCATTAACCCAGCGTACTATTTCCGTGTGGTGGCAGTAGCTCACGTCACAGACTCTGTTGTCCCCCATGGCTCATTCCCTGGGTGGGACCGCCCTATGTAGGACAGGGCCCCGAGTGCCCAGTGCCAGGGCAGGGCACACCTGCTGTCACCTCTGTCATGTCCAACCCCGGTCCTTCTGTGAACAGGGAAAGGGGGTTGCTTAATAGCAGTTGTGTTCGGCGTCTCAGGGCCTGGCTGGCTTTGGGCCCTTGTCCTTTTGCTCCATTGTCCTTGTCCAAGGCGTGGGGAGGAGCAGAGAAGCTGGGTTTTCCTAAGAAGCGTTTTTCGTTCGCAGATGCACACCGGCTCCACCACGTCAGCAGCCTGGCCTGGCTGGATGAGCACACGCTGGTCACCACCTCCCACGACGCCTCTGTCAAAGAGTGGACAATCACCTACTGAGGACCCCGCCTTGGGATGGACCGAATCAGGGACTAGAGTTTAACCGCAGCAGAACACAGCATTTCTCTAAATATTTCTGTATCGCCCCCGTGCCCCCGCCCCACTCGCGAGGGAGGGGCCCTAACTCCCGATGACCCTCGTCTCTGCAGGGTGTTCGTATCTATCCACGTCCTTCTGAAAGCTTTAGACAGTGACAGTTTGCACATGAAAAATAAAGCGAGCACTTAAACAGTGTGTGGAGCATAACTCAAACCTGCCCCCAGCGCAGCCCGAGTGCGGAACATTCCAGAGGCGGAGCCTCAAAAGCACACAGACCGCTCCCGTGGCTCCTGCCGACTATTGAGGGAGGCTGTGTCCCAAGCCCACCTGCAGGCAGAGGCTGCGCTGGGAGAGGAGGGTGCGCGTGCGGCCCAGCGAGGCCCGAGTTCTGTGCGGCGCACGTCACGTGGCCCTGGAGCGTGAGCCATGCCGTGCGGCCACCTCCAGAAAGCCTCAGAGCAGACAGGCACACACATGACCTTGTATGTCACTGTCCGTTTTTGTGCTTGATTTTAAGAATGGAACCGTGAGGGTTTTTTTTTTTTTTTTTAAATGTGTCTTAACTGTTGCTTGTCATTGTTTACAAGCTAGTGGGTTGAGGGCGCTGTCTCCGGGATTTTGGAGCCCTTGTTAGCCAGACCGAGGTGTCCTGTCACCATTTTACTGTCATCCTTTGATGTTTTTCTGTCTTACACCCCCATCCCCAAGAGCAAAGATTAATTTAAAGGTAAAGAAGTCACTGTAACCTGTCGTCATTTTCACCTTTTCTTTTTCAGTGCAGAAATTAAAAGTAAGTATAAAGCACGGCGATTTGGAGTTTTTTTGCGTGTGTCGGAATCACTGGTAAATGTTGGCTGAGAGCAATCCCTCCCCCTGCACTTGTGAAACACTTTGAGCGCTTTACAAGATTAGACCGAGAGATAATTAAATATCTTTTCTCTTCACTGTGGATGGCTGACTCTGTGTGGCGGGGCACGCGGGAGCTGGGGGCACACGGATAGAGGGAGACGCTCAGGCACCGGGGTGGTTAGATCCACCTTTCAATGGGGGAGAAGCCCCAGGGAAGGGACTGAGACTCCTGGGCCTTGTTCCCATGCCAACCACCAAATCACTGTGTCACCTGAGCCACCTCATCTCTGGTCTCTGAGCCTAAGTCTCATTCGTAACGTGCCAACATGGGACCCTCATTCCGTCAGTCCACTGAGATTTGTTCGTCGTGCAGTGGGAGCCTTCCCTAAGCTGGCTCACGCAGCGGAGAAAGGGCGACCTGTGTGCTGGGGCCGTGAGCGGTGTCCATGGCCATGCGCGTCAGTTTGCGCCCCTGTAAAGTGGGGAGGACGATGGCGCGTGCCCCGGCGTTGCACAGGGATTACAGGAGATGCTCCAGGTAAGCCCTAAGGCAGTGTAAATGGGGCAGGTGTGAGACGTAGGTACACAGAGCTACCGCTGGGGGTGGAGGACGCTGGTATTACCCAGCTAATGATAATACGTGGCAAGTGGCGCCCTGTGTCCCAGGCGGAGCTCGGGACAATTCCGAGGAGAGAAATGGGTAGGCCTGGAGCCGGTGGCCCTCAAGGTTGGGGAGGCAAACAGCACTTGGGTTGTGACATCCTGGAACATAACCAAAGCAGGGTCTACTGTCATCCACGGTTCTCATGTGGACTCCTTCCTTCTATGCGGATGAACTATTGCAACCTCACGTTCTTTGATACAAAGGCCTCTTTTTCTGTGAAGTCCCGGACTTCTGTGAGTGCTGTTTTCTGACTGACCTTTCTGGCCGCCGCTTCCTTACATCAGGCTCCCCAGTACCTCAGCCCCAGTAGCGGCTTGGGCATGATGACTGTTGTGGCAACTGTCTGCACCTTGGGCGAGGTTGGGCAGTGTCCCTGTCCTCTGCACACATAGGTGCCCTGAGCACCTGCTGCCTCAATTGTGACCCCCAGAAGTCTCTCTAGACGTTGCCAGCTCCGACAAGAGGGCCCCTCTTTATTTGGAGAGGGCCGAGGGGGTGTTGTGTGCCAGAAGAGGCTTGTGACTTTGATCCTAACAGCTTCATTCTCTTAAAGGACATACGTGGGTGACATGCCTTCTTCATTTCATTCAACAAAGCCCACTCAAATCATTTATTCACTCATATTCCTTGATTCTCTGTTACAAACCAGACACCGGAGTCTGCTTTGAGGGCACACTCCACTTGGAAAGGAGGCAGGCAGGTCTCGTCTTGATTCACGGCGTCTGTGGAGTACTGGAGAAACACTAAACGGAGGACTCCATCCAACACAGTCATGTTGCGGCAGAACAAGCTCGGGAACCTGAATGGTGGCCATGAGGCCCTGCCTGGGGTGGGTGGAGGGTGGGGATGACAGCCCACCTTCCAGGGTTCAGGAGCATCTCGAAGTAATCCTGCCTCCCTCCACGTGGAAGGCCGCCTGTTTCTGGGGACCTGCTGGCGTCTGGTTGCTGAGGCACTGGATTGCAGTGCTCAGCTGAAAACAGCAGAGAGCAGCTTGCGATCAGGCTGGGGGGAGGCCGAGCCAGCTTGCTGGAGGCACTGGAACCTGGAAGGGTGACTGGCTCCTGGCAGGGTGCCCAGGAGGCCAAGCCTGGCCCGTGCCCCAGGGCGGCCAAGGTGAGCAGGGCAAGTGGCTGGGGGTTGGCAGTGTTCTGTTGCTTCATTTGGGCGGTGGCACATTATCTACTGGGCCATTATAATAGTACCAACAACCTAGCAGCTTAAAAAAATATATGGTTCCTGTCTCGTGGCTTCTGTGGCGCAGGAATCTGGGCAGCTTAGCTATGTCCTGTGTGCGGTGACAGTCAAGGCTGGAGTCTTCTTGGAGGCTCCGCCCGAGCAGTCTCTGCCTCCAACAACGGCATGTGCTTGCTGGCAGCACCTAGTACCCTGCCGCCCGCTGGACGCGGGGCCACGGGCCTGGCTGGCTGCGGACCGGACACGTGGCCCTCGCCATGGGCAACTCACCGCACAGCGTGTTGCAGACGTTACGCTCTTCTATGAGGTCGCCGTGCACGCGCAATCACGTATAGCCCTCGCTTTGGATCGCCGTATTCTGTGCGTCTAAAAGCAGGTTGTGGCTTCTGCCCACCGAGCACAGGAAAGCCAGATCCTGGGGCCTCCTTAAGAGCGTGCCGAGGCAGTTACACGGGTGTGTATTCAGTCATCCGTTAGACTGTGTGTGTGGGTGGGTGTGTGTGGGTGTGTGTGTGTGTGAAAAGATTACATATAAGTTATATATAATATATAATTATGTAAATATATTTTGTAAAATATGATTATATCAGTCTCTAATACTGTATAACATATAATTGTAACAGAACAAATATATTTTGACAGAATAGTTATAAAGTAATAGCACAAATATGTATATATTATATATTTATGTATTTTATAGGTATTTAAAAACCTATGGTATGGTTCACAATTAAAAAATTTTTAAACCATGAAGCCATTTTGGGGGGTAACTCAGTTTGAAAATGAACACGCCCAGGTACAGCCTAGCAGAGCCCCTGCTGCTGTCGGCGGCAGAGTCTGAAATGAGCTCCACTCCCGACTGGGAGCACCCAGGAGGACTGACTCTCTCATTCTCGGGAGCTGGCAGTCGCCATGAACTCAGAAGCCACTCTGCTTTACACGCTGAAATGTTTGAAATTGTTCAGAAATTACTTCAGCACCCGACTTTGATTTGAAAAACGGTAAGAAATCGTTTTAACCGGTAACGGCTTTGCAATGAAGTGGCATTTTTGCGCTGTCTGCCACGTGCGCGGAGTGTCTCTCAAAGGCCGTGTCTTCAACCCCCTCACTAAGTCTTGCGGGGCCGTGGGCATTCCCTTGCCTCCCCTTTCTCGCTACGTTTAGCCCCAGGAGCTCCATGCGCCTCTTCCTGTTGACTGAGCTCTTCATTTTTAAATACGATCTCCACTGACTGGCCCTTTTGTTGGCACGTGAATGAATTTCGGATATGCCCCACGTCTTTCTGAAACTCCCATCCTAATTCTTAAAAAGTTATGTTTATTGTCTGAGGTCTTCTAGGTACACAATGGTGACACCTGGACACTATGGCAATTTGGGGCTTCCTCCTTCCCTGTGGCCATAACTGACTTGTGTCTTGGGGAAGCGAGGTACTTAAAAAGCGTTAACTTTCGGCTTCCGGTAAATCCCAGACTGTCAGCACCTGCCTTGGGCAAGTCTCTTCACCTCCCTGAGCCTCCGTTTCCTTTATTTAGAACCTGGGGCTATCACAGACTCTTCCTCATGGGGTCATCGTGAAGATTAAATATGCCTGCTTTTATCTTAGGTAAAGCAGAATTATTACTAGCATTTAACCGGACGCTAACATGACAGGGCAGGGACACCAGGTGGTTAATACCAAGTGGGTGGTGGGAACAGGCACGTATTGACATGTGACATATGTTGGGTCACCTCCCTCCTGGGGGTTGTGCTAGGTGCTTTGCAAGCATTTTCTTCCCACCCCTCCCCCCGAGCCTGAGGGAGGTACAGCGGCCACCCCAACATCCTATAACTCATTTGAAGGGAAGCGGCGCCCCAGCCCAGGCTGCCCCGCTGCAAAACCTGTGCTTACCTTGCTGACCGTCCCAGGGGCAGGGGCAGATACCGATTCAGCCTGGAGGCTCTCAACCTGGCTGTGGGAGAGGGCCACCCAAGCACCCCTAACGATGACACATCGGTGCCTGAGCCCTACCTCCTGCCACATGGATCTGCCTCTCCAAGGGTGGCCCTGACATCCGTATCTCTCCAAGGCTCCCCAAGCAATTGTCATGACCACAGCTGAGGGCCACTGTTGGCCGGTGTGGCGTCAGAAGGCTGCCTCACCTCCTACTCTGTGTCATCAATTCATTATCACTGCCTGTGGCGATTAATTGTATGCATCAGCTCGGCTGGGCGTGGTGCCTAGTTAGTTGCTCCAGCTTTATTCTGGATGTTTTAGCGAAGGTATTTTATGAACGAGATCAACGTTTAAATCTGTGCACTTTGAGGAAAGCAGATTATCCTCCAAGATGTGGGTGAACCTCGTCCAATCAGTTGTTGGCCTGAACAGAAAAACAACTCACCTTCCCCGATCAAGAAAGAATTCTCAGCAGACAGCCTGTGGGCTCGCACCGCACCTCTGACCTGGGCCGTAGGCCTGCTGGCCTGCCCCGCAGATTTCTGGACTTGTATCTCCATGAATTGCATGAGCCAATTCCTTCGAGTGAGTCTCTTTCTATACATACATGTACCCTCGCAGTTCTGCTTTTCTGGAGAAGCCTAACACAATGCCATGATCCACACTGGCCCCTTGTTGGAGGCGGTCACATATAAAGCGTCCTCCTCTCGTTCTTCTGTGGACAGCCGCGACTGGAGAGTGGGTGGTTAGGGGCACAGGACTCTCGGGCCAGCAGAGGTCAGTCCCATCACCTGGTCTAACCAAAACAGAGGCACAGAGACGGACATACGATTAGCCGAAGCTATTCCAAAACCAGGGGCAAGGTTCACTGGAATGGAGCAGGGGCTCCCACCTGGGCTGATCTGGCCCACTAGGGGACATGTGGTGATTCTGGAGATGATTTTGGTTGTCATGATGGGGTGAGGGAGGGGTGACAGGCTCGCTGCTGGCACCTAGCGGGCAGAGGCCGGGACGCTGCAGCCAGCCTCTCACACGCAGGACCGATGGCACCCTGCCCCGGGAACGGCCAGTCAAAAATGTAACGGTGCTGAGGCCCAGAGACCCTGGGTTTGGACGGGGAAACAGTCATTCAGGAAATAAACTTCTCACCCCCTGGGGGGAGGAGGGTTTTGCTCAACCCAGTAAGTCAAATCAGGAAGTTGCCTAATCTGCTTGAAGGGCTGGAAAAGCAGGCTGGGGGCTGGGGGCAAACATGACTGAAAAGGCCAGGGAGCTTTGAGGAAGAACTTAAGGGGCCAGCCAAGCCTTGGAGGCGGGACCAGGAGCCCAGTCACAGCGCCGTGTGTGGTCCGGATTCCGTCCTGGCTCCCAGTCTTAGCGCGAGGCCAGAGGCGGCGAGTGGCTGTCTTGTGTTTTGTGGCTGCAGCTGTTGCTTTTAGTTTAGGGGGCAATCGTATAAACTCGGTGGGGAAGCTAGAAGGGCAGAGGCCTGGCCTTCACTCTGCCAACGGTGACCTTTGGTACCGTGGGTGGAGATGTGGGTGTGGAGATCGACCCCACCGAAGGTGGGGAGGCGGGTGTGGGGAACACTGGCGTAATCTTTCTCAGGTGAAGTGCAGTCATTATTTAAGACCTGATAATCCTGCTTCTGGGTACATAGCCCAACACACCCTCCCGCAGGCCGTGAGGGGACACGGCACAGGGGACGGGCATCAGAGCATTCCTGCTGGGCTGGAGGGCTGCTGAAGGCCGTCCAGGTCTCTGTCCTTGTGTCACGCTCTGTGTGAGTCACCGGCGTTCTTTTCCTACGAGTCCAGCGAAGCTGGCGCTTGTCTTCCCTGTTTCACAACTGAATCAACGGAAGCTTCTGAGGTTAAGTAACTTGGTCAAGGTCATACTGCTTATAAATGGCGAGGCTGGGAGTTCCGTGCCCTTTCTGCCAGACCCCTACAGCAGTGTCTCTGTCCACTAGACCACCCCCTTCCTAAGGAGAAATAAGAGGGGGAAGGGCAGAAAGTCCTTTTTCCATCACTAGTGACGGTCCTTCTATCTTGCATTTCTTCCTTCTTCCTTCCTAGAGAAAAGCAGCAGAAAAGATGGGTGTTACAGAAGGAGAGGTCCGCAGGCATGCGGCTGAGGAGTCAGTCAGACCCTCTAGAATTATGACGTCAGTTAAGATTCTTCCCCAGGCCCCATGGTGCTGCTTGTGACAAAAATTCTTAAAAGGAAAATGACAACTGACACACGTTAAGCCCACGAGCCGGGCACCGGTCTAAGGATTTTACGTGTCGGTGTTAGTCCGTCCTCACGGTGACCCTGGGAAGCAGGCAGGACACTTATTGTCTCCAAAAACCAGAGAGGCTGAGTAGCTTGCCCAAGGCCACCAGCTGAGACAGAAGTCCGGCGGTGTGGGTCTGGGCGCCCCAGGTCCCGCTGCCAAGACTCTAGGAGAGGCCGCTTGGTTGAGCTCCAGCTCTGCTCCCTGCGAACCACCTTTCAGATGCATCACCCAACTGCTCTTGGCTTCAGCTTCTCGTTGTAAAATGTAGATAAAGACTGTGTTCCCCTCCCAGGGCTGTTTGAGGGGTAACATCTGCAAAGTAGTCAATAAGTGATTGTCATCAAAGTGTCATAATCACTGAACTGCGCCTCTGCTTCCTTTAGGGATCCCCGCTAAATGC
The DNA here is from genome assembly GCA_004026545.1 of Mormoops blainvillei. Classification (NCBI taxonomy): domain Eukaryota; kingdom Metazoa; phylum Chordata; class Mammalia; order Chiroptera; family Mormoopidae; genus Mormoops; species Mormoops blainvillei. The sequence goes on along the minus strand of PVJD01007334.1, from coordinate 7,113 downwards.
CCCGGAATGAATCTGGGGCCCTGGGTGCGGCGCATGGCCCCGTGGGATGGCCAGAGGATCGCCAAAGAGGGTATGTTAGCCGGGGATTGTTGAGGGGTGGGGGTGAGTACATTCCGAGAGGAAAGAAGAAAGCGGGCTAAGACCCCGATCCCCAACTGACTGACTGGGGGCCTGGAAAACCCAGCCAGGAGCCTTCGCAGGTAGAGGAAATGTGACGATCTGGCTGCTTGAATTGGGGGAGGAAAGACGTGAGAGAGGCCCCAGGCTTTGGAATCGAGCAGATGTGAGTTCAAATCTCGCCTCATCTCCAGCTTTGCACTGTGACCTTGACACCATCCTCACGCTTTCTGCACTCAGATACAGGCTCTCGGTGTCCTCGCGGGGCAACCAAGGATTCTGTGAGACGAGCTCAGGTGGGCCCCGGGCAGGTGGGCCCCGCAAGGAGCAGTCACTCAAGAAGCACAACCTCCCTTCCCATCGAGGCCCAGGAACACAGGTGCCTGAGTTCAACTAGCCTTGAAACACATCTTCCCTTGTGATCACAGACAATGGACCCCATTTACCTGCCTCAGTTTCCCTGTTTCTTCTTTACAAAGACAGAAACAGGAACCAGTGGCGTCCGCTGGGCAAAGGCTCCCAAGTGGGTTGTAGTCTATACAGTCTTTTTTTTTTTTTGTAATAAAGCCATATTCCTTTTTCACTTGACTTTTATAAGGTCAAAATAGGTTTCTTTAATGACGCGTTAAAAATAATGATCAGAAGAAAATAACATCAGATAAAAGAGGCGAAGCTGCTAAAATCTTAGTTGTTTCTCTGTGTTCCATGTGTCTCCCGCAGACAGCAAGGGCTGACGCGCGACAGGACGAACGTGCGAATGACCTTGTAAGTAGCACCGTGGCTCTCCGGGCCCTTGAACCCCTTTTTCCCCAAGGGGTAACCAGACTTCCATTTTTACACACGAGCGTTTAAATGGCGGGAGAAGGGGAGGAAAAGGGGTGATCACGGGGCATTGCACGCTCGCTGACTCTGACATAAAGCTTAGTGCACAGCCTCTGACGTCTGTTGTAAGACCGACGATTTTCGTTCTTTGCAGCAACGTCATCCAGCAGAACCGACTCAGGTCAGTTTTGATAAGCTGCTGAGAGCAGACACTGATTTTCACGGAGCACAGGACAAAAAGAGGAAATTGGGATAGACAGTCAGAGGCTCTTTGGCTCTTGGAGAGGATGGAGAGAGGCCGGGGGGTGCCCCAAACTGCCGGCCCCTATATGCCTCTTGTGTCATCGTAGCGCCCACCCTGCGCAGAGAGACTCAGATCTCCCCTTCCCAACAGAAATCGTGACTCAGCATGGGTACGTAACTTGCCTGGGATCGCACGGCTATGCCATCAGAATTGGATCCCTGCCCCGTCCGTCTCTGAAGCCAAAGTCCCAGTGCTACCCACCGCACAACGCTGTCATTCCTTAGGGACTTCCTGGAGAGTCTGAAGGAAGATAGCAACGGTGGCTTCTCCAGCATGGCCTGAGGCTGGGACAGGTAACCAGTGACAGCAGCTGCGCCAAGTGTCATGTTCCCCGTGCGCCAGGCCACAGGTGCTGCACCCAGCACTATTGTCCCCAGGGATCTTTGGGGCCACCTCACGAGAAGTTCACCGTTTCCAGCCTCACCCTGGTCTAAGCGTCCATCATCTCTTGTATGGACCAGACCGGGTCTCCCTGCTTCCGCTTTGTTTCCGTTCCCCTAGGTCCCCCCAGCGCTAACCACCGAGCTTCACGTGGCTGCCCAAGGGGCCGTGGCAAAGAGCCGACCTCGTCATCCCCCTCAACCCTCTGCCCAAATTTAGAAACCTCCGACGTTTACCGTGCATCCTAGGATTCCACCCCACCTCACGAGCCTCGTGCCCCACCCCACGGCCGAGGGCTTCAGCCACACCAGTGTCTCCAGCCACACCGGTGTCTCTACGCACGGATGTCAGGTGAACGAGCTGTCTTCTGTTTGGGTGAGACTCTCCTCACACTGCCTCTCATGCCATCTTACACCCCTTTCTAGAGTTTTCCGTAATTGTACCTAAACATCCATTCAAGAGGATGGTCGTTCGATGTCTGATTCCCCGCCCCCCACCCGCAGCACCCAGCCACGCGAGTGGAGCGCGCTCTGGAGCCCTCGGGGCGTCAGCCCGCGGAGCCTGAGCAGACAGTGCCCCGCACAGCTGTGGAGAACACAGTGGATCTCATGGCTCCTTGGCCGGGCAGGAAGTGTGAAGCTGGTTAGACTGGATCCGAAAACAAGGCGGCCCGCTTTCAAACTGCGCACGGCCCTCCTGCAATTAGGCGTAGCCAGAAACGGAAGGCCGGGCCAGCCGGTGAGCCGCGAACAACGGACGATCAGATAGTTACCATGCTGATTAAAGCTTAGGTTCTCTGGTAGTCCTGAAACTTTATTCTCTTTTTCTAATCTGAGAAGAAACCAGGAGTTAATGATAGGAGAGAGCATGGGAAAACCAGGCGGTTTGCGGAGGGACTGGCCCGCCCCAGGGAACGCCCTTGTTCCCCGATACCAGTCCTTTGGAAATTCTCTTCTTAGTAGATATTACAGACAGGTGTGCACATGGAGACCCGCCACCCCGCGGTCCAACATGCTGGAAGGGGGGCCTCCTACTTCCCTGCCCCTGACGGGGGCACAGTAGCTGGGGTTGAATTCTCTGCAAGTAACTTCCTAATTCTAGGGGAATCAGCCTTTGGGAGCCTCTGAGCCTCAGTTTGCCAATCTGTAAAACAGGCGTGATGATAACCTCCTGCCTCTGGTGGCCGTGGTGGGTCACGCGGTCGCATGTGGAGTGGCCTGAGAGGGTCTAGCGCGTATGACAGACCCAATGAGAGAAATTCTGTCTAGATGCGGACCCGAAAGACTGGAAGGGTCTTCCCGTCCGGCCCAGGGTGTTTCAAAGCATGGAACCCGGGACGCTTGCTGGAGGTTCTGTAGATGAGCACGCTCATTTTCGTTTTGATGCACATATTTTAATGTCTATTTGATTTTATGCCCGTCATTGCTTAAAATTGTCCACAGAGCTTTAAAAATGCTCCAGCCCAGAGGGGGACCTGGCTTTGGGATTTAATAGAACGCTGTCCAGGGGGCATTAATCAACAGCCAAGCTGAGATCCACTGGCTTAGGGCAAAGAGGTAAGGATGTTATTTATAGAAGTAATGTGTCATTAGTGGCAAGCTAAGGCTGGGGTTTGGGGAACACCGGTAAGCCTGACGTGTTTGAAGGCTGCGTTATCAGGACGGGCAGGGGTGGGGTGGGCTTGGCATGTGTCACATTTCAGATGTCGTGGATCACCCCAGATCCATTACATCAGGACCCCAAGGGGTGGGCCTGAGAAGCCCCCTTCTCATCAGCCACCCTGGCCCTGGCCCCATGGAGGGCAGTAACGAGCCTCTCATTTATAAAGGTCACAACCACACTTGGGAGGAAGGGAGACACTCCACTGTCAGCCTGACAGCGGAGAGAGGGAGGATGTTGGCCAGCCCGTGTCAGTCAGTGGCACTTTGACACCCGGGAGGTGTTGAGCCAGCGATCACCCAAGGCAGCGAGGGGCACAGAGGCTGCAGTTCTGGGTGCACCAGGGCTCTTTGGGGAAGCTCTGTGCTCGATGCAGAAGGCAAGGCTTCTCTGAGCGTGTCCGGCCCCGTTCCCTGGGACAGGACGGAGTCAGAGAGCAGGACCAATGCCCAGCCCAGGGACAGGGTTTGAGGGTGCGTTTGGCAGGAGTGGAAGCTTCATACTCAGACAGGTTGCAGGACAGTGAGTAACTCCCACATCTAGAACCTCCGACATTTGCTACCCAGAAGGAGCTGGGGTGTCTGTCTGAAAATCCCACACCTGTGTATCGCTGCTGTGCCTACAGACTGGTCTCAGTAGGTGCTTGGTGGCTTCAGAGAGCTTGAAGGGGGAGGAAAACCTCTGCGCCTCAAGGGACACCCCTTGCCTAGACATAAAGGCAGCAGAGTGGCCTGGCAGCTGGCAAGCCACTCGCCCTCCCAGGCTCGGTGTAACCGTCTCACCAACAGATTCTTTCAGGGCGGTTAAGGGGGGATGAATGCAGGAGCTGATGTGAGGGTCTAAAAATAACAAGCGGTCGCTTGTTATTGGACACACTTCATCCACGTAGATTTCCATCTTTGCTTCTGTGCCAGACCCCAGCGTCCTGTGGAGCCCCGCTGACTCACGGCAGTGGCTCTCTTCAGCGCCTTCCGGGTGACCCTTGCGGTTCAGTCCATCCAGTGTACTCCTATGGTCTTCCTTGGCCAGACGGAGAGGAGGCTGAAGCCGGAAATGGGGGCCAGGGGCGTTAGGGTGGTCGGCGATGCGGCTGTGAAACAGTTCACAGAGAGAGGAAGGTGTAGAGAGTAAAGCTTTTATTCATCCCCCAAGAAAGGAGAGGGGCAGGGTGTGGAGAGATATACCAGCATGAAGGGTGGGGGCTTTGAGCTTTTATTGGATTATAATTGGATTAACAAAGAGTCAGGGTGGGGCGGAGGTGGGGGCGTCGTAACAGGAAGCTGCAGTTTGTTCCAATGTTGTTTTCCTCCTGTGGCTGTAGGGAGCAGTTAGTTCTGTTCTTGCTTTCCAGTAATTTCCAGTCCCAGGGACATAAACTCAGAAGAGTAATGGCAGTCACGTTTAACAAGGTCACAGGCCTGCTCGGCAAATGGTGCCACAATGGCAAATGGGGCTGGCTTTGTCCCTTCAAGGGGGTGACCTTTGCTCCTTCCGTCATCTCTTCCCAGGGTCCCATCCGGTAGCCCTCCCCTTGGCTGGCGCGGTGGCGGCCTCTGACCTTTTCCAACCATCCAGCCTTGGAGGCGACGCTCCCCAAGGCTACCTCACAGGTCGCTGTTGAAAATGGGTAAGGTCATGTGAATTTAGAAATAAAACAATAAAGAATGTTTTTAAATTGAATATGGCCATTTATTTACTTAAATACTGATTGACAGGCGAATGGGCAGGTTGATCGATAGACTGACTTTGAAAACTGCGGATGGGAAGAGCCCCGCTGTCGTGGGACAAGTGGGAAGAGGCCTGGGCAGAGAACCAGGACACCTGGCTCAGGTGCGACTTATTTATGACTCACAGTGTGACCTTGAGTGACCTCTCTGCCCTGCGGTCTTCTCATCGTACGTGTGAAGTGTGGTCCGATCCAACCCCCAAAATTCTTGGGATGATTATTTCTGATAATAAATGTGAAGGCGTTTTGTAAATGGTAAAACTTGCCAAAAAAATTATTTGTTCCCACTATTATTTAATTTGCATCACACGGATTTTCCACAACAGCCTGTTAGATGGGCTTGGGCAGTAACGTCTCCGAGCCTGGAAGAGGCACCCCCACAGCTCTGGCTCCGGCTCTGCCCCAGGGTCCTCCCTGAGTGCCCGGGGCTGCTCCTCTGCAAAGATGACACCGCGTGCAGGAAGTTCCCGGGGGCAGCCAGGAGTCCAGACACTCAGAGAGAGACAGAGCCCTCAGCGGTGCCAGAGTGTCTGTCACAAGCGTGTCCTCTCCTCCATGCTGAAGTTCTTCATCATGACTTACTCATTTCTTTTCTCTTTAAAAAATACTCATTTATGTATTTTTCAGAGAGAAGGGAAGGGAGGGAGAAAGAGAGGGAGAGAAATATTGACGTGAGAGAAACGTCGACTGGTTGCCTCTTGTGTGCACCCTGTCGGGGGGCTAAACCCACAGCCCAGGCATGTGCCCTGACCAGGAATTGAATGGGCGACCTTTCGCTTTGCAGGACGACCTCAGGCCCACTCAGCCATGCCGAGCAGGGTGATTTCCTGTAATAGTAGGTCCTGTTTTCACTGGTTTTCCTTTAATGCCAGTGCCCTCGCACCTTCCTGGAGTTCGGCGGGCCACCACAATTAAACACGGGGCGCAGCAAAGTCAGCTTACAGTTGTTTGTATGGGAAATAACACGGCAGTGAATAAATAATACGGCAGCAATAAACTGTGTTTTGTGTACTCACAAGTGTAAACCTACTTTTGCCCACCCTGTATGTCATGGGCGTGACAGACAGCCCTGGGGCGGTGCTCTGGGTTGAATTGTGTCTTTCCCAAAAAGGGACGTGACATCCTAGTGCCCGCTATCTCGGAAGGTGAATTGGTTTGGAAAATGGGTCATTGCAGACATAGCTAGTTAAGGTAAAGCCTTAACTTGGGTAGGGTGTACCCGATACAGATAAGAAGCGGACACTCGGCCATGTGAGGATTGACGCTACAAGCCAAGGACGGCCAGCCAATCCCCAGAAGCCAAGAGAAAGTCAGGGAACAGGTCCTTGCCCACAGCCCTTAAGAGAGCGTGGCCCTCCTGACCCCTTGGTGTGGGACTTCCAACCTCTAGAGCTGTGAGAAAATGCATTTCTGTTGCTTTAAGCCCCCCGGTTTGCAGCGCCTCGTGTTGAAGCCCTAGGTAACGGAGCAGGCAGCGGGGGAGGCGAGGTCCGGGCGAGGGCTCCGGGCCACGCCCCGCCTCAGCTGCGACACACCGCTGTGTGTCCTGCGGCAAATCCCCAAACCTCGCCTTTCTTGTCTGCAAGGAGAGGGGGTTGTGTTGGATCCACATTTGCCCGTTTTGCTAATAGCTAGAATTGCCCAGGACCCATTAAAATTTTTAGCTTCTTAGACCTTTTCTCTGGTTTTCCAGAATCGCCGGCTCTGGGCAGAGGCCAGAGTCTGTTTCTAAGACACTGTCCCGGTAGTGGCCATGAGTGGCATCTTGCTGTTGCTGCCCTCTCCGGCATTCTAGGTCTCTCCGGGGTCCAGCTTTGCCGCCCGAGCCTGCCTGCGTGTTGGGTGTGGTATCTGCCCCACACCCAGAAAACAAACCCACGAGGGCAGAACCATGCCTGTGTCTCCGGCAGATTGCTGGGAAGGTGGCCAGTGCTTAGGAACCACGCATGGGACAAAGGGGCAAACCGCCTTTGCACACAGACATCCTGCTCTGGAACAGGGGATCAGGGGCTGGCGAGCCCTCATTCTGCTCTCGAGTGTGCCCACTGCTGCAGGTCGGACAGGGGCCCCCGCTCCAGCTCACCCTGCCCCCTCCGTGCTCTTT
>PVJD01007333.1:0-85887 GCA_004026545.1 Mormoops blainvillei | reverse complement strand
CACTTATCCTGTATTTTAACAAATTAGAATTCTCCTTATTTTGGGTTGCCTGATTCTTCCTCATGCATTCGCTCAGATGATGCATTTTCACCCAGAATGCAACATAGGCGAGGCTGAGGCTTCTCAGGGAGCGCACGTGAGGCATATGATGTCCCGCTGTCTCTCACTGTGAATGTTACTTTTGGTCTCCCGCTCAAGACGTATGATTTCTCCACTGTGGAGTTACCATGTGCTCCCTTGCAACAATAAAGCAATGGGGTGGGAGACACTTAAAATCATGTGCCTGTCCGCCTCTTTCTCAAAATGCCCGCCCAGCGTAGCTCCCATTAACGATTTATTTCTGATCCCGTCTTTCCTGCAATGGTTGCAAGTAATGATTCTATGTCTTTTGCTTTCCTCTATGTTCACTAGTCAGCACCCAACATTCTTCCACAGTCACAAGCCCTCCTGTTCCCCATTTACTTATTTATTTATCTGTCTACTTCTTGCCTGTTTGGACTTATGAACTCCTATGGTCTCGGTGGTTTGAAATAATTCATTACTGCACTGAGTCGTTCTGATGCTTGATGGGTGTCAGATTTGGCCAATGGGAGCCCTTTTCCGGCTCCTGCGTCCTTGTGACATGTTCTCATTATGTTTCTCAGTAGTTTCTGACACGAGGGATTCTTGCCCGGCACCTGTGCGATCGGCCCCTCCTCGGAGGCGCCTTGCTCCCTTCTATTATCTGAGACTGAGATTTGGGCGGCAGGCGCACTGAGCGCTCCCAGGCGTCTTCACGCCTGGGCCCATACACTGTCAGCGACAGGGAACATGTGCACCCACAGACTCATGCACACAGGTGTACACACTCACACACACACACGCATTCATACGGAAACACCTGTGTGCACACACAAGCATGTACACATATGTGGTTTATAAGTCATAAGTTCTCCTTGATTCTTCTAATTCCCATCCATCTCACGGAATTTTTTTTTCTTGCCTTCCTGGACTGGAGTTGTATTCCATTTTAATTTAAATATTAAAACAAACATTAATTCCAAGAAAACAGAGGCTCTATGACCAATTTGACAACAAATAATACAGTTACAACAGCAGAGGTAGAAAGTCACAAGACTTATTTAGACCTGCGAGGAGTAAATGAGAAAATCACTGTAAATCTTTCCTTTTGTTTATGCACTCATTCAAAAAACATCGTTCAGTGCCTGGTAAGTATCAAGCACTATTTTACGTATTAGGGATACAGCAGCGAACAAAAAATTAAAAGTCTCTAATTTTAAGAAAGAGATAATCAAGCGGTGTGAGACACAACATAAAGTCAATACGAAGTATGTAACAAATGTTCACGGTGACACTTTATGCAACAGACCAAAGCAGGGGAAGGGCGCGGGGTGCTTGAATGGTGAATAAAGGTCGATATTTTATAGAGTCTTTGGGGTGTAAGTCTTTCTAATGAGCTTTCATCTGAGATAAGACCTAAAGGAAGTGAAGGGGCAGCTATGAAGGTATCTCAGACAGGAGATCAAGGCGAGGGTAGGCGAAACGCCTCCCAGTGGCGGGTGGGAGGACTGCTGAGGCCGGAGCGCAGGGGTGAGGGGGCAGTGGTAGGGGCTGAGTTGGAAGAGGCAGGGCAGGGTGAGGACCTGCGGGGGCTCACGTGCCTGCCTGAGGACAGGCCCCTTCTCTGGGTAAGACGGGAGGACACTGGAAGTCTTTGAGCAGGGCAACAGCACGGCTTATCTCCTGTGTTGCAATAAACAATGCAGCCGCTCTGTGAGGAACGCACTGCACGTGGGCGCGAGAGAGGCAGGGAGGAGCCACCAGAGGGAGACGGCGGAAGCCCGAGATGAGCTGGAGACGATCACGCCAATCTAGAGGCCTGGAGGTCCGCACCATGGTTCCCACAAACGTGGGCACTGTGAAGGTGGAGACCAGCATCCATGACACCAGCATTTATGGACGGTCACTAGGCGCCACACATCGTGAAAAGTTACGTGGAATCCAAAGGTGAGCCGTCCCCAGCCCCCGAGGAGCTCACAGCCTTCGGAGGCTACGGTAAGCGGGACAGACCTGTGCACAGGCATCTGGAGTCACTGTGGGGCGCGCTGTGACAGGGGCCGAGAGTGGTCCCCACCAAGCGTTGCAGTCGCACAGATGTAGGCCCAGCTGCCCATACCTGTGGACTCTGGCCAAGCTTCAGAGAGTAAGTGGTTTGGAAAGAGGGGGATGAACAAGATCGTGGAGATCTTGGCTGAGGGTGATCATCTTGAGTTACTGAATTTGCAGTGACCATCACAGTCCTCATTGTGGCCTTCTGAGTTCCGTCCCCCATCCCTTTGGGTGCCCATGGAATTATCTGCCATGATTTTCCAACAGACTCCGCTTATCTAATCCACCTGGAGTTAGTTTCGTTTCCCTTGCAACTGGTGACTCCAGTCTGAGGCGCAGGGACGATGAGGATGTGGAATCGAGAGATGAGATGTGGGAAACCCAGATGCGCGGGGCAAAGGACAGAGAGAAGCCAGAGGTGACGTGCCGATCTCTGGCCCAGGTCCGGTCGCGACATCATTTAACAAGAGAAATATTCAGGAAAGAGGCCCTGACTCGGAAAGAAATGACTGAGTGTGTTTTCAGATCGGACGAGTTTGACCTTCCTCCAGGATGTAAATGGTGCCCCTGAAGCTGAGAGGCAGTCACGTGGGAACGGGAGTCCGGGAAGGAGTTGGGAAGCGCTGTCAAAGCAGCTGCGGGAACTTGCAGGGACAGGAGGTGTCAAGTGCAAAAAGCTCTGTGGAACACCTGAGCTGTAGGCAAAAGGAGAGGGGCCGGCAGGAATGAAGGGAGGTGAACAGGAGAGAAGGGGGCCGGCCAGCACCATGAGGGGGGAGCTTTTCCGGAAGAAACAGTTCAAAGTTCTTCCTTAGACTTCATCAAATGACCCAGTTTTACCTTGTCTGTTTTGTTTTACTTATTAGTGCAGGTGCCTGAATTCCTACCCGAAGCTATAACTTAAGAGCTCACGCTGTGCTCTCTTGCCATACTTGGCAGAGCACAGTTCCCGCGAGACTTACTCTACAGAAACACCCCCCCTAAAAAGCTATGCTCCATGGCACCACGGGTAACCCTGTGGGTGCGCGAAGTGTTATTTCATAGACTAGGATTCTTTTACACTGGAGGCAAAACGAAGTATAGATAATTATTCAGTATGTTCTCTTACCAATAAAAACAATTACATGTACGTTAAATATACATTCTCCTACAGAGCTTAGTTGGAAGAGCCCTGGCATGCCCTTCTGTCGCCTTTGGTGTTTCCCTGGGGTAAGCTTTTGAACAACTGTTAATGCTGCTGTTAAAAAGCGTTGAGCTCTTCCCTCATGCGTCCCAGATACTTAGTCATTTCCAGTTTGTCGAAGCCTCTCAGCTGTCTTCCCTCTTTCCCACCCCTCTTCTTTACTTGTGTCTGACTACAGGGGCCTATCTTGGGATCTGTGGGCCCCCAGATAATTAACTACATCTTTCTGGATCTCATTTTTTTCCCCATGTGTAGGTTGAGGAGACCGTTGTATTTATCTTTAAATACCCACCTCCAACTATTTTCTCTTCTTCTCCATCTATTCAGTCTTCCTTCCACAACAGAGCTTGGTTCTGCTCCCCATGCTGCCTCTGATTCCCAGTGCAACTGGGCATCCCAGCTGTTTCAACACTTCCCACAACACATCATGAGTGACTGTCAACTTTCTCTTGTCTCCATATTCAGTGAGCAATTTGAGGTCAGGGACCACTTCGTACACTTCTTTGAATCCCAAATATTTCCTTGAGGGCCTGGTGTTCCACCAATGTTTGCTAAATTGGACTAAAGTTGGTCCAAAAGATCACCGATTTACTTTTTAAGCCCAAACACCTTGCTTTTTCTAGTTCTAAATGCAAGTTCAATTTGCATCTCTTTCTTGGTTGCATGAACAGAGTAGAACAGAGTAGAAATTTTGTTCTATGTCTTATTTTTTTGTTTCTCTATTTATTTTGTTTATTACACAAAACTTCTATGAGGATGTGGTAAGATATTTTTGCCCTTTTTATAGAGGGAAAAAGAAGAAGAAAAAGCAAGAAAAGTTTCAAAGATATTCTGGGAATTCAACTAGGAATGAACTCTTGTCTTTCTCCACATTGGACCTGAGGATGACCAAGGACTTTGTAAACATAAAACAAAGGGTCGATGAGTGCTGAGGCCAAATCTGTGGTTTATAGTGGAAGGTGTGGTACCCACGACTTGTGAAAAACTTTCAATATCTCAGACTATCCTGTTCAGGGAAGCCCTTTAAAGAGCAATTATAAGTGCACAGAGAGCTTCAAACTCTGTGGTCAGTAGAAATGACGTTCAACACCCACTGGCCAAAACGGAACGTACACTCAGTGTGTGAGCACGGAGGGGGTGCCAAATAATCTCCACGGGCAATAATGTCATTTTTCATGAGCTTTTTTAAAGTCCTGTGGGGAAGCCAGCCTGTGGCCACCATCCATCACTTCGAATGCCAGCAGCACTGCCATCTTTGGCAAGCTGGTGCTCTCTGAGCCAAGCCACCAACAACCACTCTTTCACACAACGCTTCCTGGCCTCACCTACGTGCCGCTAACCACAAAGGCAACGCCCTCATTACTGGGCTGCAGGGAGGCCATCGAGCAGGAGTGGGTAGCTGGGGAAAGAGGCCATATGAAACCAATTTCAAAGTGCAGACAGTAATTTGTAGAAAGTTGAGTGTGGGTGTGACAGAAGGGTGATGAAGGGCTTACAATGGGCCAAAAATGGGCTGCTTTTGTAAGAACAAGTGGGGGAAACGTGTGAGAAGATTTTGTGAGGGAGAACTTTCTATAAGTCTATGTTGATATATCTTTCACATATATACTAGAAATTGTTGAATCCATCCTTTCTCCCTGCCTATTCCCATAGCACGTTATCTGTACATTTGCACGGTATTCATGGCAGTGGCCATGTATGAATTATTAACACTTATGTCCGTCTCCCCTGTTAGAGCTGGTAAGACATGCGCCATTCACTGACCTGCATCTCCTCCCCACTTTCTGCAATGGTGACTGACACGTTTTCTTTTCTTAAGTAATGTTTGTTCAGCTTACTTAACTGTATTACTGTAATAAAGGTAGAGCAAAAGAAAAAAAAAATGTTGGTATCTATTTTGAGGAATCAATGAGTGAAATGCATAAAATCCAGGAGCTGAAAGATACATTCTGACCCTCGAAGGTATGCTGTAGTCTGAATAAGGTGTTGCTTATGATAAAACAGGAAACTTCTCATCACCTGAGGAAAAACATTGGCAATCATTTGTGTAATTTGATGACCATGCTTTGGAGGAGAGATGACATTTTCCTGTAAGTCGGTATAATTAGAACTTCCATGTGGATTTTATTTTAATAAATATTCAACTTTTTCTAAAATAATAACAGTATGAGGAAAGCAAGAAACAAAGGCAATAGAACCATAAGTAGGGAGGATGAACTGGATCTCACCCAGCTAAGAGCCATGACCCTGGGACAACTTGTGAGCCTTCAGACAACTTGAAGAAGAAAGGGTTAGCTGTCATATGGGCTGAGGCTCAGCGAATGTTGAAACAACTGGTCTTTGGAGCAGGGAGTGTTGAAATAATATGTTGTTTTAAGAGTCTTCACTGGGAGACTAATATTTCAACACATTTGAATGACTTCCTTGCTGCAAAATGTTTAGGCTTAAAAAATGAAGCTGAGTAAGTAATAGGAGCTTCTAAGAGAAAAATCACTCAACTTAGATAATTTTATTACAGGGAAATCGGGGACTTTGTAGTTAGAAGTGTTCCCAGTAAGCTCACCCCATGTTGTCGATTTCCACTGCGCACTGTTTGAGTTGGACCTGCTTTTCAAATCAAAATTTTAAATTAGTGAGAGATAAATTTGAGATTCCCAATTTCTCATGAGGGAATTACTCAAACAACTGATGTTTAAGTGACAAAATTTGATTTTCTGGTAACCATTGAAAAGCCCATCTAAACCTATTGCCCCAACAGGGGCTATGAAAAAAAATCACATTTATTTTATGGGAACTAGGAGTCCGAGAGCCAGGAATGCTTGAAATTAATTTTCTGAGAATTAGGAAAACCAAGATAAATACTTCCAACCAAATCCTACACAAAGTGATATAATGTTTATTTTATAGTAATTTAGTGAATACCTGTATGAAAATAATCCTGTGCTTGTGTCTCATCTACTGAATTTAAGTGATAATTCAGTTGCATGAGATCAGAGCTCTCCCATCCAAATGGAGAGAATACAAGTTTCACTTTTAAGATGAAAGGACCTGAGTTACAACAGCTCCACCCGTTAGGTTAATGCCAGTAACTGGAACTCTGGGTCTTTTCCCAATATTTATTCACCCTTTACCTAACATAAACCTTGTATTTTTATTCTTTTGATTTTAACTTGGATATGTTTTTTGTTTCTGATTCATCAATGTAAATTGAATTATTATTATGCACTTAAAAAACATGGAGATTTCATGGGTCACCTAGGCTTCCACGGCAGCTCAAAGGGTCTTCTGTAAACATCCTTAGGTTTCTAATAACTAGCAAAAGCCAGTCTGTTGTACTTATGTACAATGTCTTTCATAAAATAAGTGTGATCGTTTGTTCTTCATGGTCACTGTTGGAAGTGAAGGTAAGTAGGTTTAGGTATTCTTTTTCATGGTTATTAGAATCTGGGACCCAGGAATGCCTGGATCTTGTACTGCAACCATATACTCCCCTCCCCCACAGTAGGGTTACCAAGGGATGAACGTGAAAGGATCAGTAACCAAATAAGAAACAGAGTCTCATATCATGTTTCTACTGCAAGCTGGGTTAAGGCTCAAACCTTTACACAGCGCTTTTTGAAAAGCTGGTTTGACACAACTGGCTTGAGCTAATGTCCAAATTCAGTTAAGTGTTGAAGGCTGGCATTTACCCAGCCCGAAGCCCAAATCCAAACATTAGACCTCCATCTTTCTGATCGGCTTCATGAAAGAAGGAATTCAAAAGATGTAGCACCCAAATTGATGGCGGGCGTGCGTGCGTGCGTGTGTGTGTGTGTGTGTGTGTGTGTGTGGAGAGAGAGAGCACCAGAGCGCTAAGCCCGCGCTCAGTTGTCAGACCCTGCGTCTGCTCACGCAGCCAGTCACCCGGAAGAGATGGAGCGGATGGGATGCCTGTCACATGCGTGATTAATGGGTCCAGGCAATGCCCATAGTCCAACTCAATTAGCAACTTCTGTTTGGGCGAGGGGAGGCAGGGTAGGGTGGACTGAGGGGCAGGCAGCCCTCCCCGTGTTCAGAGCAGAAGTGGAACGCAATGAACTTAGGCACATGCTCTCTCTGATGGGAGCGGGCAAAAAAAAAAAAAAAGTCACAACCTTTGTGACCTTCTCTTCATGGCTCATGATCTGAGGACTGACAACTAATGTTTTCAATTCGTGTCATACCCCTTCTGCTAGAATCTCTCCACCCCAACCTGAGTAACAACTCTTAGGCAAAGATATCAAAGAGTAGTTTTGTGCTCAGGGAACAATAGCTCCCTCTCTTCTCCCAGGCTCTGTTCCTGTTCCCGGGTCTTCCTTGATAAATTGGGAAACATATAGTAGAATATTTGTATTTTAAAATTTTAGATAATTTTAGCATTGGATCAGTAAACAGTTTTTATTCTCAAAAAATTCTAAATCTTAACATGTGTATCCTGCCCTACCCCAAACCATTCTTCAAATTGCTTCATCCCCAAATCAACACCTCTTAACTTTTTATTTCATGTGACTGTTGCTTCCTTATCTCTGAGTAGCATGTTGATTCTATTTTTTTTAATTTTTGAGTTTTTTTTTTCAATTTTAAGGATATTATATTGATAACCTGCCCCTGGAGATAAGGATTTAGCTCTTCCCTATCACCACCAACCAAGATTCACCTCCTCCCAGCTGTCGAACATAATTGTATCACGACTTTCAGTTAAATCAGTAGGTTTACATTTTGGGCGACTAACAAAATACCGTTCACCGTTGTGACCCGACTTCCTTAGAAACCCTCTACTGTTGTTATTATTTTTGCGGTTGTTTCCACAATATTTCACTTGTCTAGTTTTCTATGAACAAACAAGTTGCTATTTGTTTCAAGAGCTGCAATCTCTCTGCTACAGACCTCTCGATATTCTTTTTTGTATATTCAAACATATCTTTTTCCTTTCCTGGTGAAGTCCCGGAGACGTCCTTCCCTGGCTCCTGTTTCATTCCATCCTGTTTGGCTCCGGGTCTCCTGCCCAGCTCTCATTCCGAGTAGTACTTTCGATGACCAGCTGTGTGAACATCCTTTTTGTTGGCTGTAGTATTCTCTTCCTGATCCCTCCTATGCTTGAATTTTTACTCAAATATATTCTCATACCATTGTGAGAAAAGATAAGAAGTTAATTTTTAAGTCCCAGCATATTTGAAATATTCTAGTTTGCTTAGGTAAAGAATTTTATTTTGAAAATCTCTTCTTTGAGAATTTGAAACTAAAGCCCCCTGGGCTTCTCCCTTCCAATCTTACTGTTTAGGATCTTGCTGCTGAACTGATTTCTGAGACTTTGGAAGTTAATAAATAGTCCGCAGTGGTTAAGGGTGGGACCACCTGGGTTTAAAGTCCTATTCACGCCATCCGCTTGGGAAGCAACATTTGCCTAGTTACCTAAACTCCCTGCGTTTCTTCTTCCCTCTCTGCAAAACATGATGTGATAAAATTCTTTTCAACACAAGTCTATGTCTCGGGTATTATTATCTTTAGAAGGCTTTAATTTAGATAAAGGAAAAAGTGTTTTGGGTAAAATTCACCTTTAAGGGCTTAATGTTGCGAGGGATGAAGACAAATTTCAGCTGATGGTCCGTAATGGGCACATGCCATTAAAAGCGACGTGTAATACTAGGCACTTCCTACTCACACACACAAAGTTATGGTGCATCCATTTCTGAAAAAATAACACGCATGAGTCTAATATTTCAGTCTTAGGCTTTAAATTATAATTTTATTTTTACTATATAAAAAGAGAATAGTCCACTAAGAGCCAAGAATTTTTCTTCTTTGCTGAGACTCTTTTCAACCTTAAGCTCCTCCGTCACAGGGTCACGTGGAGTTAGGAACAGATTAAGGTGAAATCCACTGTGACTGAGGATGACAAAAACTCTTGGGGTTGAAAGCATTGGCAATGCAGGGTGTTATGAGCTATGATAAGGGGGAATATCCTTCTCCTGAGAAAATAATAAATAAATATGCTGCAAATAGATCAAATTAAATAGATAAATAAAATTAAAGCTTTAGCTTTGTTTTTTGGGTTGTTTTTTTTTTTTTGGTTTGGTTTCTTTTGCCCAATAAAAGCTCTCCTGGGCTTTAAAATGCTAATCAGACTGCAAACCTATGGAGATTCACTAGGCAGCTTTGCAGACTCATTTAACCACAGATTTCTCGACTTTTGATTTTATATTAACATTCTCTCAAGTAAGTAAATATGCTTGAAAAAACCTGCATTTATATTTTATTCACTACCAGTTCACTATAGGCTCTAGTTATAAGGTCTGCAAGGACATTTTGAAGAGCCCACACGAAAAAATGGGAACATTCATTCAATCAATCATGCATGGCGAATCAATCAGTTAATAAAAAGTGAGGGGAATGTGAGGAGGAAGGGCGGGAATACAAATTGCATTAGTCTAGGGCCACCCAAAACCAGATGTTAAATTGGGATTAGATATGTAAGACCTTTATTGGGGGAGGAGCAGAAGGCAGGGAGAGCCTTCGGGTCCTGACGACGCAGGCCTCACACAGGAGAAGTGCCGCATCTCCCAAAGGACGGGCGGACCTTAGTGCCCAGTCCTGCTTGGTCCCTGGCTGAGAACAGCCTCAGTGAGAGGCCCGCGAGAGCAGCAGGTAGAGCGGCCAGTCATGCGCCCCCCAGCCCCCACCCCACCAGGCGATCTGAACTTGGCAGTGTCACGGGCTACCAGAGGAGCAAAACTCTAGGCAAACAGTTAAGACACAAGTATTACAACTTTATTAATTTGGTGGTGACTCGTTGTTTGGTGGGATCCAAGCCTAGTAGTGTATTATGCTGAAGTGGACTTTCCTCAGTGCATTATGGTAATTAGGGCTGGTGCCGTGCCTCATGCTCCCCGATGTGGGGCTGGAATTTGGCAACACTCTAGTTTGGAAATGGAACCTGTGGGCGTTTTGTTTCAGGTGCTTGAGCAACTCTCTTAACCTCTTCTTCTCCGTTTCCGTATCTGTACACAGCCGCAGCTATCCCAACAGACTTTGTAAAAGCTGAAGTCATGGTGTATAAATTCTAGGTAAGAACTATAAAAATTACTGTTAGCAGAGACGGAGCCTTGAGAACCATTTCCAGGTGCTATGAGTTCTCCGGAAGGCGGAGGCTTTCCTTTCATGGATGGTTATCTTCGAGAGTGAAGATAAGTAAGAGAGCCTTGTGTGTGGGATTCCTACTAGAAATTCCATGTCACAAACATTAAACGAGTGACGTAGCCTAAGAATTTACCACATATTCAGAATCAGCTCAGTTTCGTGTGTGTGTTTGTGCCATGACACCGAAATCAGGAGTCTATTCAGGTTCTTAGCGTACACTTTCGGTTCATATATCTCATTCTTGCACTGTTATAGCTATAGGTTTGCCACGATTTACTTTACTAAAGATAATATTGTTACTAAATAATATTTATTGATGACTTATTATGTACCAGATACTGTACTACCAGAGAATCTTATTCTATTTGTTGTCTTTAATTTCCTAAGAGCATAATTGACATTCTCGAACCAGTATTTATCGTGTAATCACTATGATCTTTTATTTAAAATAAAACCAAAAAGTAACAAAAACTTTTGGAAAGGGGTATGTTGTACAGTAAATAAACAACAAGCTATTGTAATCCCATGAATCTTGGGAAGTGGTGAGGTGGAAGAAAAAATGTTTTATTCTGAACTTCCCTTTTCTGACCGTGGTGCTGTACACGCATGGGCTGTTCAAGACTGAAATAAGGGTGATGTGATAATGAAGCCAGGAAAAGATCAAACTATTAAAATTCAGTATAAGCAAGGCTAATATGCAGTGTTCGCTGTGGGAAAACAGAGGAACAGACAAATCTTCATTTTCTCATTTAATTTTTTTTTTTTACTTTGCTTCCTTGAAAACTTCAGTACATTAAATACACTAAATACTAGAATCTGACAGGCTCTAGGGGAAGAAAGGTCAGTCTCCAGAAAGGTGGCTGAGAGACCATCACCAGATTTGGAGATAATTTTTCTAGTCGCTTAATAACTGAGAGACTATAAATTGGTTTCTATATTTGCCTAAATTGTTTAAGCCTCAGTTTTCTTACTTACAAAATGAAATGAAGAATTTTAAATGGGGTAATTATGAGAATTTTATGAGGAAATATATTTAAAGCAATTTTCACTGTGGCTGATCCGAGTAAGTTTATAATTACTGTCTTTATTGTAACAAAGGTGCTAGTCGTGCACACTTTGTAATAATATTAGTTTTGGGAAAATGTCTTCTGTTTATTAAATTCCCAATATCTTTCACAAATTATGGAATCCTCAACTGGGTAAAGTTCTCCATCAGTCTTCTTGAACGCAAGGACTCAGGGTCCATGGCTGCTAGAGTCATAATCACCTAGTCCTCAGTTACTAGTACATTGAGGAGGAGGCACAGCTGGTCCTGCCACAGGTATTCTAATAACACATGCTGTCTACTTCATCTCTCCTGTAACCCGATTCCATTGTGGCAACTAGGGTATTGACTTCTCCATTAATTCTACTTTGCATTTTACTCCGAAGTCGGAAAACAAAAGCCAAATTTACAATTATATTTTGTTTATTGAAAGTAGGTTTCCTAAACAGTCGAGAGCTCCTCAGACTGAAAAATGAGGAAATCACTACAGAATGACGTGGGCAGCTCCGGGAAATGCCAACAACTCCTCAGCTCCTGGGGACTTCAGCACCTCTTGTATCTAATTCCGTGTTGGTCAAAGAGTTACTTCTTTACTTCCACCACCTATTAATGCTGCAGGGGGAAATTAAAGAACACACCATTACATGCACACAATTTTTAGTAACATAAACTACAACAAAGAGAAACACAAACAGAACCATTCAATGTACCCTCAACAGTTTTTCCAGCACAGCACAATATCTTAGCAAGTTTGGCTGGGAATGATAATTCGCCAAATTCAGTAAAACAGAATCACGTTGGAATTGTATAGCAGTCTTCCACCACACTTACAATGTTTAATTTTTGTAAAATACTACTGCTACAAATACCAGTACTAAAAATAAAAATTCCAAAAAACTATGGTAAAATGTTAAACTTTGGTCAGTTATGCTGATGATATTCTTCATTCCTCAGTGCATTTAAATTATTTCCTCAATTTTTTAATGACAAAAAAAGGTTTAGGTAAAAAGGGACTTATGTGGCACTGTGGAAATTAGGAGTTTGGGTTCTGCTGCTGAGTAAGCTATTACTCTTGTCAGCCCTTAGTTTCTCACTAAAAAACTCTAGCTATTTTTTTAAAATCTATAAAACCATTCGGCTACATTTTTACCTGCCTCAAAAAATATTTTACAGCTTATAAAAAAAGTTAATGTGAGGAAATGCCTACTACAATGCCTAGCACAGTAAATTATCATTAGCTATTACTTTTACCTGAAAAATAATAATTATTGTTTTGCTTATAATAAATTCTACATGCAGCAAAAAGAACGTATTGACTGGGGATTTTTAATACACCTGATAAAAATGAGCTGCTTATGAAAATGACCTAACAGTGGCATAGGATGACCAAGGGAAGTAGAGAAGTGGACTAGATTGAACTTATGGCTAGAGTGGTGGAGTTTGAGAAGTACTAAGTCAATAATCACATCTATTTTAATCACACTTTGGAGAAGGCTTAATTAAATTTCTCAGATACAGTCAGGTTGACAGAAGTACATGGAGGCTGAAGAAATTCTTGTTAAAATAAGAGCAAATTTAAACAATTTAAAAAGTGAAGAATACCTTGCATCACTTCCAAAAATCTCAGAGAATAATAAACAGTCAGAGAGAGAGAGAGAAGGAAGGAGGGAAGGAAGGAGGGAAGGAAGGATGAAAGGGAGGGAGGGAGGGAGGAAGGAAGGAAGGAAGGGAGGGAGGGAGGGAGGGAGGGAGGGAGGGAGAGAGGGAGAGAGAGAGAAATAAAGGGAGAAAGAAAAAAAAGGAAAGGAGGGAAAGGAAGAAAAAAAGGAAAAACTTTTTCAAGGGAAAGTATAAAGCCATCAGCTTTCTAAAAGTAAATAGATATATCCAGCTGTGGAATCATTTAATAGCATTCTTGAATAAAATAAAAAGGTGAAGGAATTCGAGCAGAAATAGCAAAACTCAAAGACCGAAAGGCAGAGATTGCAAAGGCAGGATCAAAGCGATGAGTGATGGTTAGCTTCAGCGAGAATCAAAGCTCCGGCTGCAGGCCTCTCAGGGTGAGCGAGAAAAGGGTGACAGGGATGGGCTCCCCAGACGGGGCGGCCAGGGAAGCCAGCACAGAAGGAGGGGTGGCAGAGCCTCTGTGTAGAACTCCTTTAAATACATCAAGGTAAAGAACGACTGAACAGAATGTGGTTATTACTCAGAAAAGGAAGAATACAATATTGGAGCAGGAGCCATGGCAGCTTAACAAGTGAGCAGTAAGAAGAAATTGCTGGGTAAGAGAAGCTGTCTAGGGAGGTCAGAGCCTATTCTGTAGGAAAAGAGACAGGAGACAGGGTTTACCTCTGGCTGCTAATGGCAAGTGGAAGAGAGTTGAAAGCAATTAGTATGAAGGAGGGGAGCAGATATTAGTAACATTTTTTTGAGAGAAGCAGAAGGATGGCACTGTAAAGTGAGCATCAATAAGCCTCGTAAATTCCAGTTAGAAAGCTGGGCTGCAAAACCCTCCCAAATACCTGAGAAGAATCACAGAAATGGTGGACGGTGTGACCAGGGCACTTGAAGGCAAAAAGGGGGTCTTCTTCTTTTCTTCTGAACCCCAAAGAAAATGTAGAAAAACCCCAATGCAAGAAATCGAGGGCTACTTATTTGTAAAGATCTGATGGATTGCTCAAACAATTACTTTCCCTCTAAGACAATGTAAAAATACAGTGTGTCATAGAAGGCCTTATAAGACCAGTAGAATTCCATCAGAGAAAGTTAAATAAAAAATATCAGATGAGCTGATGAGTAACACTACAGAGAGGCGTTTTTGCACTGATGCCAAGGCTTTCCTACTGGAATGTTCTTGTCATGTCAGATTCTGGAGAATTGGGAAGGCAAGAAGGAAAGGAAATACATGACGTGCGGGCTGACCACAGTCAGATCTTCCAAAGATAACATCCCATTCACACTGATAGGGCAATTACTATTTGCAGTAGTGATGCAAATAAGGGAAAACATCCCAGAAGCAAGGTATGAATCAACAAAGTAAAATGCAGACCATCAAGGTGCGAGTTGAAAGAAATTCCAGCTGTGCTGAAGAGGCAGATATTGAAAACAGACCGACAAAGATCCTTAGTGCATGCTCTGGAGAGAAAGAAGTTAAAAATAAAATGGTGAAAATAAACTCATAATACTAATAAAAAGCAGGTGACTTGATAAAGTACCCACTATTTGTCAGGCACTGAGTGCATTACAGACATTAACTGGTGACAGAATCCCGACAGCCCTCCAAGTAAGGCAGGTGTGTTATTATGAGGAAGCTAAGGCATAGGAGAGTGAGGTGACACGACTGTGTCACGCGACTGCGAAGTAGTAAATCCTGGATACGAACCCAGGCACTTGGCCCGCAGAGTCTGAATATCCAGTTACTGTAATACACTGCTGCTGGAAACTAAAATGTAAGGTTTTTAAAAATCATTATCAATAGCCTTCCACCTCCATGGAAGCTTAGAGTTTATGAAGCATTTATGTCCATGATCCTATTATTTTTTTATATAACCATGAGAAAGACAGCACAGAAAATAGCACACGCTTCCCACAGGTGAGCAGACAGCTGCCGAAGGAGGGCCATGTGTCTCACCCAAGGTCCCACGGTTAGGGGTAGGTCTTTCCGACCTAAATCTTTCTGTCTTTGACTCCCAGTCCTATGACCTTCCCACAGTGTAGCAGTTGACTCAACCATAAAGCAAGATAAGACCGATCGTATTCTTAATGTCAGTTTTTTTAAAGAATGCATACAAATATTTTCCACCACCCGGCGGGGACCGATGCTCTGTCTCTGTAGCACAGTAAGAGGAGCTTAGAACGGAGCCCCCGCAGGTCCGGGCACACGTTTAGGTGTGTAGGTGTTTAGGAGTGGTGGGAGTAACCATGGCAGTAAAACAAGAGAAATGAAAACCAGAAAAAATGAGTACTTTCCTAAAACTAACATGTGAGAAGCAGAACCCATGGCCTTCACTTTCTGACTGTGTGAAGAATAAGCCATAAGAGAATGTTTTCCTTTGTAATGTGTTTCGCGCTTTATGCACACTCTTTTTTAACTTTATTTTTATTGTTGACACTATTACAGATGTCCCCATCCCCCAACTTTGCCCACCTCCACCCAACTCCCTCTCCCTCTTCCCTCAGGCCATCACCACACTGTTGTCTGTGTCTACGGGTTATGCACATGCGTTCCTTGGCTAATCCCTTCACCTTCTTTCATCCAGTTCCCCACCCTCCTCCTTTCTGACAACTGTCAGTCTGGTCCAGGCACCCATGCCTCTGTTTCTATCTTGTTCATCAGTTTATTCTGATTCAGTTAGCCAAGAAGTTGTTCTTCCCTTTGATTCTGCGGGGGTGGGAGGCAGGGTGTGAGAGAGAGAGTGAGCTGAGGGCAGGTTTAATGGCAGGTATGGTATGGGACGTAAAGTGGGAAACTAACAGTTACAGAGAGAATTCTGGGACCTTACAAAATGAGAGTGGAAAGAAGAAAATGAGAATCACTTTCGTGGGAATCATAAGAACGTGGAAAAGAGCACAGCGACGTCCTGAAATCAGAATAACGTATTTTGAAGAGGAAAAGAACACAATTCACTTTTAAAAAATTGATATTAGAGAGTCTCAAGTTTTCAAGAAATTTCTACTTACTCTATGGAAATTTTAAGGGGCTTTGGTGATGGTAAGGTAAGAATTGGACATGAGTTAAATTTATTTTTTTTAAAGTAAAAATTAAAATGGCTATCTTTTGGTGAGAATACTCTAAAAATTATGACATGCTGTTGGGGTGTCAGATGTTGTTATACCTATTACTGTTGTCATCGTCATGATCATTGATGGTATGTCCTGTGGTGTCCCTGACCGAGCACCCCTTGATTTACTCAGTGACATCATGTTTAGGGCTCTGGTTCCCTTTTGTAGAGAACACTCAGCTCACTCACCCGTCTAAAAAGAGTAAAATAGACATCATCCACTGATACCACCCACCCATCTTATAATGAAAGAGGCAACGAGCTGGCTCTCTTGTCGCTTTTCATGCAGTGTGGAATGTGACCAAATGGCCATAAATTGAGGCAAGAGAGATTTAAGTTCAGAATGGCAAAAAATAAATTCCTGCTGTTTAGTCATGGGAATGCATTACTCAGGGAAACAGAACTCTCTTTCCTAGAGATGGTCAGAAATAGCTTCCTGTTTCCTTCAGATGTAAAGAAAAGCTCTCATAGGGGGGTGGGGATTGCTGAAGGGAGTGATTTCCAAGGACCTGTTCAGATCCCCAGACTGTATTATTGTAAGTTGCCATCTGTTTATCAGGTCAAGATGTGCTATTAATCTAGACGCTCACACTTGTGCTTCAATTCCATCCCCCCCAAGTAGCCTTGAACAGTTAGTGAAATTTTGAAAATATTTTCAGTTCTGGAAATGGTTCCATAAATAGGAAATGAAAGCATTGAACAATCTCTACTACTTCAGATAATAAAGAAATAAATATTGGATTTCTCTGTTTTGAATTGCCATTTCCTCTTTTTTTCCCCCCCACTCCTCAAACCATTCTTTGCCCAGGCTGAGGCAAATCCGTTTGCTTTATTCACCCAAAATATAGGATTTGATGTTTCCTTCCTCCTACAACTTCCTCCTCAAAGCCCTTATCTTCCCGAAGGCTGTGAAGGTGTTCTCTGCTTCCTTATCCTTTCAACCAGTCCCAGAAAGTTGTTTCCTTTTTCATTAAAAGGTATAAAAATGTCAGTGCCACTGAACATGCAATATCTTTATTCTCATCGTCTAGGAGGCAGGATGTGGTGAGGGTGTTAAGTGTCGGCCATGTCAGATTTCACTTCCTGCGTTATAATCAATCCAATGTGGATCTACCAGGCCCGTGTTATGTCCCGGCCTTTCTGAAGAGATCTCGCTGCTAATCTGACCTGGGCTGCTCTCACTCAACTACCCGGGGAAAAGTTAATAATACCCAGCACTATCCCTCTCCTGCGTCCACCTCCTGGTGCTTCGTCCATCCTCAGGGTTATAAAAATGAAGGAAATTTGTTACGACTGATTCACATGGCTTGGGAGCTGCTTGCTGAATGATTTCATAGTCCAGCTAATTAGCTGTGAAGAAATATAATGCCATCCTTACATAGCTGGTTTTAGTTGGGATGGAAAGGCTCAAATGAAAGTCTCAGGAGAGGCAGAGGGGAGTGGAGAGAAAGAGAACATTCTGGGGACTTGGCCTGATGATTTAGTAGGGTGATTAGATGGTGCGTTTATGGCACAGATGTTGGAGTTTGATGCGCCAACCTTTTTACTTGTACTTTGTGTGCCAGGGTACAAAGCGACCCTGGGGAATTACCATGTTAGTCCAGGTGGAGGGGGCTAGTTGGGAGGGAATGAAGAACATTTTCACTAGTTGATTTCCCCTGGTGGAGGGTCTAATGATGACTCTAAGTAACCAAGAAGCCAGAGTGCCGGAGTTCAAGTTTAGGGACCATTACCGCAGTGGTGGGTGGTCTTGAGGCGAGCTACAGTAGTGATTAAGAGGCTGGGCGCAGGGATCACGCTGACGAAGGCTCAGGCTCTGCGGTCTTGTGGAAACAAACCTCACGCTTTGTCTCTCTTTCCTTAACCGTAACATGCAGGTAGTAATTGTATCTAAATAAGATCATGCATGAATTAGGCTGAGCATCGTGTGCAACACAGGAAGGCGGCCCCAAATTAGGAAGCGAAGGACGGGAGGAAATAAATAGAGGCGTTTGAAAGGACTCTCGCTGCAGCAAGCGTTATGGAGCCCCTATTGTGAATTAGTGTGTGCCAGTGCTTTTGTGCAAGAGAGGGGGTTTTCGGGGCACAGCCCCCGCCCTGGTTACTCATATTCTCATCGGAAAATCAAAGTACAGCTTACATATAAGCTAGTTAAGTAAATGTAACGAAAACTTAGGAATTCAGGAAAGGCACTAGTTGTCATACATGGAGGAGAGAATCTCATGAAGTGTTAGAAATATTTAGAGACAATTACAGATGTTTTGTGGTATTTCATGAAATAATTAGAAAGAGCAGTTACAGAGAAAAAGAGAGCACAGCTGAATGGACTCAAATCCAGTAGCTTTGTCACCTTCTCGTGTGCGATCCTGGGAAATCATTCTACCTCTCTTCGACCGTGTTTCCACACCTGCAAAATCGATAGAAGATATAGCTCATGGATTTCGTGAGCACAGAGCAAGGTAACATACACTAAAGTGCCTGGATTTCCCTTTGCACTTGGGACTTTTTCAAGAGGTAAATATGAAAAGAATGCAAAGTCTGTGCTCCCCTCCTCCCCATGTGCCCCCCCCCACTTCCCTCCGCACGGAGCCGCAGCGCCTCTGACTGGATCCCTTCAGCTCCTATACTATTTGTGTGGAAGGGAACAGATTCATCAGGTTCAAAAAACAAGCTCATAAGTCTGCCACGATGACTCTTCGGACGAGCTGTTTCTTCTGCATCATTCCGCTGTCTGCTGGGCGCTCCCAGACCGGAGCCGCAGTCAGTGACGGTCCAAGTGGTGGTGCCCAGGGCTTGCTGTTCAGCTGGCCTGGCCTTTCCCTTTGACCTCAGAAGTTTCCCTAGGTGCCTCTGGCTAACTCGCCCTCAGCCTTGCCCCAGTCTCGAGTCGCAGGGAAGCTAGGAAGATGAATTTGCTGATGCTGGAAATTGGTGCTGCTTCTAAAGGAAAACCCTCTTTCAGTTGTATGTAATTCCTTTGTATTCCCATCCTTGGGTGACTCTGGCACCTCTACCAGATCTAAAAGGCCTTTCTTAAGTAGTATGATAAAGAGACTCAGTGTTGTCCCTCC
Organism: Mormoops blainvillei; assembly: GCA_004026545.1. Classification (NCBI taxonomy): domain Eukaryota; kingdom Metazoa; phylum Chordata; class Mammalia; order Chiroptera; family Mormoopidae; genus Mormoops; species Mormoops blainvillei. Next base: position 66,543 of record PVJD01007333.1, on the reverse strand, counting down.
AGACCACCCGAGCGCTGCTTTTCTTGGTCCCCTCAGTCTCACCAAGCACTCTCCTCTCCTAACACAGTATTGTGCTAGAAGAAAAAATGTGTCAACAAAGCCTGCAATCACAGCATATTTGACGTGCAACTTCCTTAAACAAACCAAGGTGCAGTTTTTAAAATGTAGTTAGAAATTTCAGGGGTTTTCAATTCTGTTTTCTTATTTTTTTAAAGAGATCTTCTATGTTTGCATTTATAATACAGACAACTCTTTTCTTCTAGGAGCAGATTTTTTATAGTTCATTGTTACTTTTAAACGTCCCTTATACAGATGGCTGTGTACCTCCACACATGTGTCCATCTATTATTTTTAATTGGAGCTTTACTGAGATATAATTTAGACACCGTACAATTCTCCCACAAAGTTTATAATTCAATGGTTTTTAATATATTCACAGAATTCTGCAGCCCTCACCGTGACAAATTTTAGAGTGTTCTAGAACACCAGAAAGAAGCTCCTTGTCTGTAAGCAGTCACTCCCTATTTTCCCTTCAGATTACCACCCCCTCCAGCCATAGGCAACCTCCAAATGCATTTTCTATTTCTATTGAATTGCCTATTTATACATTTCATTTAAGTGGAATCATACAATATGAAGGGGCCTTTGACTGGCTTCCTTCATTTCGGTGTTTTCAAGACCCACCCATGCTGCCACATGTATTAGCACCTAATTTATTTTCATTGCTAAGTACTATTCCATTGCACAGATATGTCACATTTTATTTATTCATCAGTTGATGGATCTTTCAAGAGTTTACACTCTTGTATATTATGAATAATGCCATTATAAACATTTATTTTTTGTGTGCAGACATCTCCCTTGGGTATGTTCCTGCAAGTGGGATCGCTGAGTCACGTGGTCATTCCATGTCGAATCTTTTGAAGAACTTCTTGATTTTACAAACAGACTGCGCCATTTCCCATTCCCACCAGCAGGGCATGAGGATTCTACTTGCTCTGTGTCTTTGCTGGCACATATTATTATCCGCTGTTGTGACTGTAGCCACCCTACTGAACACGAAGCCTTCTGTTTCTTTACTGTTTCATTTTGATTCTTTGACTATCTCCTGTATGATTATAATTGAAAAATAATTCATGCTTATCTCTTCTTTAAAATCAAATGGTGTCCTGTCCTGAACATGTCCCTGGTAGGAACTCTGGAGAATATGATAGGAGGGAAAGCGTCCCCCACAGCAAAGGACTGGCGATTTGAACGGAAGAAAGCACAGACCTGTCGCCTTTCCTGGGATTGTATTTGTTCTGTCTCTAGCAGCATTTTCACCGGTGGAACCAAAACCAAACATAAATGAGAGGAAACAGGCCAAACCCAACACCACTGAACGAAAGAGGCCAGCAAAGGGAACTCACTGCTCTTAATTCACAAAAGCCGAGGACAGTGGACTGACATAAAGGCAGGGATGAGAGCTAGGAAGACCATCTTCCAATGACAACAAGTCGCTTCTGGAAATAAAGACTTACCCAGTCCCAAAAGAAAAAAAAGAGACTAGTGCTACTTGACAAAGAGTGTGGGGTATGTTATTCCCTGTTTTCCTCATGGGACATAGTATGATGTCATGCATGTAACAGTTCATAACATTGAAGGGGTTATTAAAGCTAACATTAATGAGCACTGACTATATGCCAGACACTAGAGTGTTTTATGTCTATTTTTTGCAACTACTTGATAAGGTTAGTGTGTGTATGTGCATGTGTGCACGCGTCACTTGCCTTTGACTCATGAGGAAACTGAGGCACAGGCAGTGTAAGGAACTGGACTGTTTGTCTTTGGGATACAGGAAGTATTACAATTAGTCAGTAGCAAGAACAGATTCAAGCCTAAATCTGCATGATCTGGGACTCTATGAATTACCCATTATATCTATAGGCTCTGAAAAGATATGTATTGAATAAATGGATAAACATCTCTAAATACCAATTTTAAAACATCTAGTAAATGAAACATAATTCTTTTCAGAAAAATATAAGTGAAAAAAGACTTGTAGATGGAGAAAACTAATCTATCATTTATCTATTGATAGATTAAAATCTAAATGCATCTACATCAAACAATTTCATGATTATTTCCACAGACTTTGCCAATTATAATTACAATTAGTTCAGAATCTGCTGTAGCGACTTCACAAATGCCAACTCTTACCTCCTCCCACAACAGTCTCTGAAAGCCTCGGAACTGAATCCAGTTGTTCCTTGGAGTGACTTGGAAGGTTCTCTCACCTGTGCTGGTGAACAGTCCCTTGGGCTATAAATAGCCACATGGTATCAGCAGGAGTCTCATCCCTACCCCAGTGTCCTCTTCCAGCCCCACCCACTGTGGAGAATCTGTAGCCATGTCGGAAACCCTGCACACCCTGTCCATGCCAGAGCAGAGCTCTGAACACATCAAAGCTATCTGGGATTTTGCAAAATTGTGGGTAAAAGGCTCCTCTCCTATCCTTTCTCATCAGAGCATCAATGAAAAACTTGCTGTGCTCTGGGGCCTGCCAGGAAGTCCCGGCATCGTGCAAACAGCTCAACTATCTTACACCTGCACCTCGCCTTCCAGAGAGCTCACATCTGACCCACCAGTGCTCGTCTAGGAAACTCAGACAACCAGTTCTGGACATTTCACACCTATCTGTCTTCACGTAGGCTGCTTTCCCACATGCAACTTAACTCATTCAGCTAGATGCCTGAGTGCTGTTGGCCCCAGCAGTTTACCAGTCACACACTCACATGCCGGAGTCCCCCTGGGGGGCATTGCTCAGGCTCAAGCTTGGACCCCTTCTCTGTTATTTTTTAAACTCTTACATTATTTTAGAAATTTGATCACATTTTTTGTATAGTTTGGTATTGAGGCAGGGAAACCTTATATTCTGCCAAATATAATTTGAGAATTGCAGTTTAAATGTTTTTCCATCCCCAAAATGCACCCAATCGAAAAGGATTAGGATGAAAGTTACAAGGCAGCTTATTAAAACAAGAACATGTCAACCTCATAAAGGTGGAATGAGTTTCCTTGTTAAGCAAACAAAAAATTGTGTGTCTCTGCATGTGCATGGCTTTGACTAACAGAATTTAAAGTTTAAGAGATTAAATTTAAGGAAGAGCAACAGATTCATGATTAAGAAATGAGCTCGGTGACAAAGATTCAAAATCAAAACATAGATTAAGAGGTCGTCATTATTTTTATTTTTTAAACAACTGAGATTTATTGATTTTTTACTATACCCAAGGCACCTGAGGAAATCAAGAAAAATAGAGCACGCCATGTAGAGAAATAATTGCAATTTAAGAAAACATACTTTAGCCCTGACCAGTGTTGTTCAGTTGGCTGGGCATCACCCTGCAGAGGGAAAGGTTGCTGGTTTGATTTCTGGTCAGGGCATGTGCCTGTGTTGCATGTTCGGTCTATTTTTTTTTGTAGCCCCCCAAAAGACTAACTGAGTCTCCCCAGGGTTGTCAGAGAGAGGTGCGTTCAGGGTGAATATTGAGTAGGCACTATTTAGGAGTCTGGCAGTTTTATGAGGTAGATAAAAGACACAGAGGTACCAACCCACTAAATTACAGAATCGAAATAGTAAGCCTAAGCCATAAAAGGCCAGGCCACTTTTTGAAAAAAGCAGTTGTAATACAGATTTAACCTCAGATCCCCCGTGGTTTGGCTGGGGGGCCGCGTGTCAGCTCTCCCTTCTTAGACCCACTTAGTTGTTTGCCCCGAAGCCCTCTGTGTAGAGGCTTAACACTACTCAGTACCTGAGCCAGTTACCAACAGAGTGAGGGATGCTCTGCAAACAATCAGCAGGTGCTTCTAGGGGTGGTTTTCCTTCCGGGGGCTGCTGTCTCTGTACACAATCAACCCCTAAGCTTTGGGCCCAGCCCACGCTTCCATCTTGGTTTATTGTCCAGCTATTCAGTTCCTCTGAGCCAAGAACCCTAACCCAAACCGACCTGGTCTAGGCCTGAGTCTAGTTCTTGCCACGTGACTACTCACTCATAATCAGAACCTTAATTCTATCTCCCATCCTCACTTAAGCACCTTTTACTTTCTGCAAATCCCTGCCATTGGTGTATGTCCCTCAGAACGGACAACCCTTGTTGCCAGCAACCACTTAGACCTGGGCTTGCTTTGCCTTCCTTTCTTCCACAACGGACGGTGAATTACCATGTATAATGAAGTGCTCACTTTCCCCTTTAGGATTTCCCCAAAGCCTCAATTCCATCTTCCCTTATTCTCTCCCTGTCTATGTAACTTGCACTTCTCCTTTGAGCTTCAGATTTACCCAACAGCTCAAGAATGTCTTTATTTCTACAACTTACAGTTGCCACAAACTCAACACACCTGTTTTAAGGCCTCAGTGATACCCTCCACACACTCCCCGGGGCGAGTTAGCTCCTCTCTTTATAGCACATTTCATGGTTTCTGCATCATTGCCCAAGCCAGACCCTAGAGACTTTTCTCAATTATATTCGCTCAATACCTGCCAGTTAGTTATCAGACATTGTTGAGTCTGTCTACTAAGTTTCTCTTATTTGTCGCTCTCTATTTCCTCCCATCCCACTGCCATGATTCGTGTTCCTCAGTGTTTGTTTCCTTGGGCTCTAGTCACAGCTTCCTCTCTGGCGTGCATTCTGTCTCCTCTTCCCAGAGGTCAGTCAACACTATGGACTGTCATATTCTCTCCAAACACATTTGATTTTGCCATTGTGCTTGTCTAAGCCCTGGGATGACTCTCTGCTCTCCATAAAATAAATGGCCAACTCCTCAGGAGGACCTAAAGTCTTTGTAGTCTGCTCTCCAGCAATCCAAGTTATTAAGAGTTTCCCATAAGACTGCTTTTGCCCTCTTGCGCCCACTGCCAGAGATTTTCCTCTTCACCACAGACGTACTCTGTTGAAATTCTAGGACTCACTCGTATGGTTACATCTTCTGTGAAGTCTTCTTGGGCAATATCCTTTATCCTCACGCACACATTCCCTGTACATTCCCTTGTGCCAGCCCCCCGACTTGTACATGTTTTAACTGCAACACTCGACTGCATGTACTATTGTCAGTTTTCATCTCCCGCCTTCACTAGACGATGAACTGCTTGTGATATTTTGTATTATTCTACATCCAGTTAAGATTTTCTCCACCATGATGGACCAGGGATCCTTTGTTTTCAGTACACGGTGCTGTTTATGGCAAAATGTTTAGAGGCTCACCAGCCTCTACCTAATAGTTGCCGATAGAACATTCTCCCCAACCTCCCTATTTGTGACAACTAGAAATGCCTTTATGCACCATTTTGATAAAAATGTAAATTGGTGCAGTTACTGTGGAACATAACATGAAGTTTCCTTAAAAAATAAAAATATAGAACTGCCATATGATTTAAGTATTCCACTTTTGAGTATTCTTCTAAAGAAAACAAAAATGCTAATTTGAAAGGATATATACACCTCTATGTTCATTGCAGCACTGTTTAAAATAGCCAACAAATATATGTGTGTATTTATATTATTTTATGGTTTAGTATATGTTATATGATATGTATAATTAATGCATATTATTAAGCCATAGAAATATAATCTTGACAACCCAGTGGATGTTGAGGTCATTACGCTAAGTGAAATAAGTCAGACAGAGTAAGAAACGTACGGTATGATCTCTTTGTGGAATCTAAAAAACAAAATAAACAAACAAAAACCAAACTCTTAGATACAGAGAAAAAAATGGTGAGATGTGGGGAATGGGCAAAATGGGTGAAGGGAGTCAAAAAATATGTCCTTTCAGTTATAAAATGAGTCATTCCTGAGGATGTGATGTATGTGACTATTAATAATATTGCATTGCATATTTGACAGTTGCTCAGAGAGTAAATCTTAAAAGTTCTCATCACAAGAAAAAATTCTGTTAACTGTGTATAGTGACAGATGTTAACTAGACTTATTCTGGTGGTCATTTTGTAATATATACAAATATCAAATCATTATGTTGAACACCTGAAATGAATATAATGTCATATGTCAGCTCAATTTCAATAAGAAAATAAAAAAACAAAATAAAAGTGTCTCCAGATATTGCCGAATGTTCTTTCCAGGGGTAGAGAGATCCCAAAACTGCCCCCAGGAGAGAAGCAGTGATGCAGTTCATAGTTTGCATATAGTTTAACTAGATAGTCTGATGAAGAAAAGAATGAAGATGGGTGGGGAGATGAAGGAAAGGAGGAAAAAAGAAAGGAAGGACAGAAGGAAAAAAGTAAGGAAGGAAGCAGGGAGGAAACCTGAGGAAACATATAGAGGGTGGGGTAGAGGGACATCTGACCATTGGTTATTAAAGACGAGAACCACAACTGCACTCAAAGGTGGGTCAGTAACACTACTGGCCCCGACTACCTGTTTACTGCTGTCACAGCAGTGACAAAGCACAAGCAGGAGAGAAGATGAAAGGGAAACTACGTCAGTCATAGAGGAGTGAGAAGAGGGAGGGAGAGAGAAAGCAGAAAACAAAAGTTGAATTAGTTGAAAATCAAGTCCCACCGGCAGCACTAAGGTTTACCATGTGCATTAATGATATGTGATGTGGTTGGGAGCACAGGCATCGGAAACACTTTGCTGGGCTCACACTTCACCCCACCACTTGCTACCTAACTTCAGATTCCTCCCCTGTAAAATGAAGATAACAGCACTGAGGCTATCTTGGGCTGTTTTGAAGGACACATGAGACATTCCACATAAAGGATGCAGGAGTGTCTAGTACATGTTAAGTGCTTCATAAATTGCAACTATGCATAGTCCCATATTCTATTTATTTCTGGGCCCATATTTGGACTAGAAAGACGGGAACTTTAAAATTGACAGTGACGTTGGAGAAAGATAGATCTGAGATACAGTCGTGGAGCCGCCAGGAGTCTAAACGTTCCTGGGGATTCACACTGTCAATTGTTTTACTTGAGTGTTTGGGTAACACATTTGCATTTTCAGGTCATGTATCTTTGCATTTTTGTTACCTGCACGTAATGTCTAATTTGGAAGAAAGTTTCAAGTCAAGCCTGGAATCTTTTGTCTCTCCCCATCACTCGCCCACACTGGCTTCTCCCAGAAGCCATTAACCAAGAAACTCTCAATACAAAGCCCGGAAGAACTGGAATCAGATTTGGCTTGAGAATTTACTGCTCTTCACCTGGTGGTAAACTCCTTCATGCCAGGAGCCTCGGGCACTAGAGGCTGGGACAGTGGGGGAAAGTGACTTTTTGATAGACACTCCCAGAATCCGCGTGGAATGAAGCTATGTCGGAGTCGAGAAGCCTGATCGTTACTGTGTGTGCGCTGAGGGAGCTCCACAGCCCTTTCAGGGCACTATCAGCATCGGGTTTCAGTGGGAGGAGCGTCTGTCCCCTACGTGGAAACATGGCTTTGCTCTTCTTAGGGAGAAAGCTTTTGAGCCGATGGAATGCAATTGTCAGGTTAAAATATGAAAGTCCCTGTGGCATGCAAGGAAATAGCAGCTGCCTCTTTCTGTCCACGTGACCATTCCTGCCGGCTTGGAGGCTAATATTGGCTGACCCCGCATGGTTTAGGGGAAAGAACACCTTGCAGGATTCCAGTCTTAGCTCTTCTAATGTCAGTCTTTTCAAAATTGTCATTTAGCTTTCCTAGGCCTCAGTTTTTCATTAATAAAGGGAACTGGCTGGACTTTTTAATTTCTAAAATCCCTGAATTTTTGTTGCTTCCACTGAGAGGAAGGCAACAAAGAAATGTTCCAGAACACACGGGCTGTCTTTCCCATCTATCCCCCTTCGATCGCAGTGTCTGCCGGAGGGCGCGGTGGGCGGGGCGAGAGGCCATCCCCTGCTCTGCTCCATCATTTCACAGAAGCCGCCAGAGGCTGCGAAAGTCTTATTCTGTGAAATCGCTTAAGCTCAAAATTACTCTTATCTAACATTTTCATTTTTTAAACGTTTATCATTAACACATTTCTCTTCACCCATTGAATTTATTCCACCTGAATCCTCCCAGGGTAGGTACTAGATTGTATGTGTTCATGTGTGCGTGTTGGTGTGGTGTGTGTGTTGGTGTTTAGTGTGTTTGTTGGTATGTGTGTGTGTTAGGGGGTGTATGTGTTGGGCTGTGGGGGGGTGTGTGTTGGGGGCAGTGTAGCAGGAACAGAGCAGGGTGGAAACTGGGGTGATTAGGAAACAAGGAGCTTAGGAACCCAGGGACACTTGCCGTCTCAGCTTCATCATATTCATGGATTTCATGCCTCTTACCCTCCACATTATCCACACATGTATGTTTGCCTTTTGGTTCTGGAATAGTATTTTAGTCATTTTTGTGTTTTCTGCTGGTGATCCAACACAGGAGGTGAGCTGAGTTAAATCTCTCCAACTCCTTCTGGAATTTTATCAATCATTGTTTGCATTAAATTTTGTTCTTGATCATTCATTCTTCTTTTAATAGAGTGTATATATATACACTCTATATCTATAGAGATAGATATAGATATGATCCTGTATATCTCACATGTAGATATCTCACATGTATACATGTATGTATATATATATGATACTGTTGAAGTACTCTACATGTGTTTTCCCCTTCTCATGGCAACTCTATGAGGTAAGTACTATTATCATCTCTACTTTAAGATGAAAAATGTGTCAAACAGAGAGGTTACATGGCATTCCCTAAATTGATTAGCGGCGGAGACAGAATTTAAAGCCAGACACACTGGCCCAGGACCGCATGTTCTTTTGCAATATATTTACACTTCTGCCTTGAAGTTGAGATGATCCTGAAAAACCTCACAACACATATTAAATGCTTCCTAATGCAGTGGTGTAACCCACACTTACAGACCCCCGGGGCTCAGGATAAGAGAGAGGTTAAAAAGGTCAGGTAAGAGAAAGCGTGAAACATCGAATACAGAATTTCTCAGTTACATTATGAAAAAATGGACAGAGAGGGCAGTTAAGAACCTCTGTATTAGTGGTTACCTGTGTACGACAAAATTTTAGCTAACAACCGAATGCCCTCATCAACTAACTGCAGCCTACTCTTTCTGCCCACATACAGCGTTGCTCGTCAGATACTGGGAGCTTCAAAATAAAAACAAAAAACAAAACAATGCCAAAAGCAAAAACTGCCATACACTGCTGCCAGGAACGTCAAATGATACAGATAATCGGGAGAACAATTTGGCAGTTACTTAAACAGTTAAACATGCACTTACCTTAAAATACATCCATTGCACTCTAAGTATTTATGCAAGAGAAACAAAGTCTTACGCCGACACAACGACCTATTCACAAATGTGTATAGCAGCGTTACTCACGATAGCCAACACCTGCAAACCACCCCACTGCCCATCAGCCGGCTTGTGAATAAACAATTGTGGTGTATCTCTACAACGGAATACTACTCAGCAACAAAAAGAAATAAAATATCGATATATGCAGCAATGCAGATGGATCTCAAAAACATAATTCTAAATGAAAGAAACCAGACACAAATACTACACATTGTGTCATTAATTCTTATCGAATTTATAGAAAATGCAAGACAAGTGTGTCTGAGCCTGGGGGAGCAGTTAATTGCCAGCAGATATACACAAGGTAGCATTTCTGGGTGATGGACGTATCCTGCAACTGGGTGATAGTGATGGTTGTACAGCTGTGTAAATTTACTAAACCAATTGTTCTCTTAAAATTATTGAATTATATGGTGTTTAAGTAATAACTCAATAAACCTGCTTAAAAATATTTAAGCCTTTCTCTAGACTCACTGAACCAGAGTTCCCCAACACTATTGTTTTAACTGTGGGAAAATAGATATAGCATGAGATTTACCAGTTGAGCCGTTTTTAAGGGTACAGTTCAGTGGTATGAAGTACATTCACATTATCGGGCAACCGTCACAGCCACCCATCCCCAGAACATTCTCGCCATCCCAAACTGAAACTCAGCATCCACTGAGCGCTAACCCCAAGTCCCCCTGCCCGTAGCCCACGCACCCACCATTTCACTCCGGCCTCTCTGAGTTTGGGCTCTCCATGTACTTCCCGTAAGCAGAGTGAGGTCTTTGTCCTTTGGTGCCTGGCTTACCTCACGCAGCATGTTTTCAAGGTTAATTTACACTGTAGTAGATGTCAGGATTTCATTCCTTTGTAAGGAATGAATTTTTACTCCACTGTAGGTATATATGACCTTTTGTTTATCCATTCATCCATAAATGGTCAGTTTGCTCATTTCCACATTTTGACTGTTGTGAATAATGCTGCTATAAATATTGGTGTGCCTTGGCACTGTTTTAAAAATGTGTATTTTTTTTTTTCCTTTGGAGAGAAGGGGACCTATGGCTTTAATTATATTTTCAAGGGAGTTTGTGATCCAAATTTTAGCCATGTGGCTGACTATAGAACATATAAATACAGAAAGGCTTCATGAAATTATTTCCTGAGGGAGGATGAGTCTATCAATTCAGAATAAATCATACACTTACTAGAACTTGCAACAATGCAGAGATAATGTCTGTCGTCTTATTAACCCTTCATCATGTTCCGGGTTTTTACCAAGCACTTCTTGCTAATTACATCATGATCCACACTTTTGGAGCATTGGGAAGCTAAGGCATTTACTCAGGGTTGGTAGGGAATTTTTATTCAAACTCAGCTTTTTCTGACCCAAAGGCTGTGTTCATAACGTCTCTTCTACACTGCCCCTGGAGAGATACTTCACTGACTCTCTAGAGTAGTTTGAAAACTGTTATCAGTTGGTGATGCTGTCTGGGGAAGACTGATGATTTGATCCAAAAAACAAAGCAAGTATCTCTCACTTTGTGGAGTATAGTCACCTGACTCATAGCTGGAAGGAAGGCTTACGACTGAAGAATGGCTGTTTCGCTACGATCTGGGACTCTCTATGCAAAAATTAAGGCATTTGGAATCAATCCAGTTCTCTTTAAGCTAAATCTTTTTAAACTACCATGTATTTCTTCCCCCCCATCTGGAACAAAGAGGAGAGACCACTTACCATGGCAACAAGGCCTGTAAGGTGTTTGGCCAGCCCCCCTTCTCCAGAATTCGGTGACTCTCAGGGAATCCTCTCCCAGGTGTCAGGAGAGGAGACACAAAAAGCTGTGTGTGTTCCTACTCCTAATTCAAAGCAGGCTTTCCTACCAGCATGTTCACAATGGCCTGGCGGTAAGTCAGGCAGCTTTTCTACAGATGGAGATTGTGTTCAGATGCAAATAAAAGTCGTCCGGGGTACACTGGCGTTCCTCGCTCCGACAGCTGCACCCTCACCTGGGTTTTCAAATAACCCCCTTGGCTGCAGCTAAGTGATCCTCCTCTTTAAATGCAGACACCTGTCTATTTCTTTCTCGGGCTTTGTTCTCTGAGCCCCGGTTTCTATTAATAGAGACTTTGGAGGTGAATACTGAGAGGGGAAGAAACCGCTCAAGTACGAGGCTATCTTGCTGCCTACAAACCTGATCAAAAATGTCAGTTTGGGAATAAAGCAAGATGGGGGTGAATAGATGTATGATTTGTAAAAGTGGCGTGGCTCATGGAGGGCCAGACTGAATCGCGCTGTATTTGCATCCATTGTATAAAGGCACGCCTGCTGTATTTAAAGCTTGCCACGTGCCAGCTGGAATCTACATTCTTTAAGGGCTGTAAGAGTTCTATTCCCTTCATCCTTGTATCCCATCCACCCTCGAACACCCAAGCTGTATTTTGGCATTAATACTTGAAAGGCATTTCTGTTTACATTTTGCTACGTTGTTAGGAATCACATCATATTTACCGTTCCTACTTTTAGTGATATTAAAATTGATAAGGAGTGTCTCTCTTTCTCTCTCTCTCTTTCTCAGTGGATTGATGACATACATACGAAAATATCTCAAGAGGAGAGCTTTGTGCCCTGAGGTCTCTCCTCCCTACAAACCCATGGGGAAGTTTAAGAGAACATTATTACCTCAATCCTAGGCCTATGAAGAGGACTAGGATGGGTGATCCCCGAAGAGGAGAGGGGCGTAAACTTGTGCTACGAGAAGCAGGGAGGGCTTCTTGGGGGTGGTATGCTGCTGCCCATCGGGAAGCGACAGACTGGGGGATGTAAGGTAGCAAGTACTTATCCTTCCCTCACATACCGCCTGGAGGGTTGCCTCAGCTGGCGGATGGTTCTCTGGAGATCATGGCAGCTGGGCTCTGAGTAAGCATGATCTTCTGGGTGGCTGGGCGACAGAGCCACATCATAAACTTGCATCATCAGCACCTGTATGTACCCAATGGCCTGAAGAACTCTCCCCTGCTTCACGATGGCATCGTGTGGCAGAACGACCTAGCGGGATGACTGAGGCGAGCATGGATTCACAATCAGGGGCCTCCGCGTTCACCTCCACCTGGCCCGCGTAAGCTCGGTCTTTGTAGCACCGCGGGAGGAAGAAGGAGCCAGCAAAATGACTTCTATTGGGCTGGTGAGTGACGCTTGGAACCAGATTTGATTGAACTTAGCTGGGGTATGATCATTACAGCAAACATTGTGTATTGCTTACTATTTGCCAGGAATTGTTCCAAGTACTTACATTTACGAAGGAAATTCACCCTTACATTTTATATATGAGGAAACTGAGGTGCCGAGGCCTAAGTCACCTATTCAAGGCAGCACAGCTAGCGAGTGTAGAGCCTGCACTTGAACCCAAGCAGGGCAGCTCCGGGATCTATGCACTTCATTTAAATGAGGCAAGCTTTACATCCCTTAGGAGCTTAAGAACAAGAAATAATGAGATACTTTCTTATTGGATAACAGTCACCTGCTCCTCTGCCTCCCTCCTCACACAATTTTTTTTTTTTTTTTTTAGGAAATATGCCTATGACTCTCTTGAGCTACCCTCAGGTAGTGTTAGAAATAACGCTCAGTTTGACAAATACGTGCGGCTTGGACTGAGGTGCTTTGGACTGACGCCATTGTTGCACCATTCATTGCTGGAAGGGAGTGACTTGGAGATACAGAAAAATGAAGTCTTATTTCTCCTCCCTTCCTCCCACACCTATGTCCTTTTTCAAAGTCCTCCCTCTGCAACTTTTCCTAGTTGAGATAGCAGAGAATGATGGGGAGGAGTGACTGGATACATTGGTTTAGCCTGGCAGATTCTGATAACCATGCATGTCTTCTTTTTTAAAATGTTTATTGATTGATTGATTTGCGAGAAAGAGAGAGAGGGAAGGGGAGAGAGAGAGAGAGAGAGAGAGAGAGATGAGTTTGTTGTTCCACCCATTTATACATTTATTATGCATTTATTGGTGGATGCCTGCAGGTGTGCCCTGACCAGGGATCAGACCCCCAACCTTGCCACGTCAGGACGATGCTCAAACCAGCCGAGCTACACAGCCAGAGAACCATGCGTGTCTTGCAAGTGGAGTTTTCCGTAGACGAACAGATCCAGGCAGGTCCTCGGCCCTACTTCTTCGTTCTGGCAGTACATGAATACTTCCTCCTCTTAACTTTTTCTCACTTTTTTTCTTCCTGAGTAGAAGCCAGTTCAGCCCCCGAACAACAAGTCACTCATTTTATATAGCCTCCTGCCCTCTTGCAAACAGCTTTACACTCAAGCAAACAGCACAGCCTGGGAGGTTTGCCGTGCTGGTGGATTGCCCCTGGCCCCCCTCCAAGTCCCATCAACCTGCGCCCAAGCGAGGTCTAATGGGACACACTGTTTCAGTGCGTTTGATTTATTACACCCGAGCCTTTTAGCAGCAAGAGAGGCATTCCTCTTTTCCCCCCTTTCCACTCTGTGATTTTCCCATTACCGAGGTCAGTTCATGTGGCCTAGCCAAAGAAGGGTTCATAAAAACGGGCAGTTTCCCCTGACGAGCCCTCAGTCCCCCATTTACCTTTCCACTCGCCTCTGTCTTGCAACCTGTACCCCTCCTCTTCGCCTTCAACTTCATTTTGTTCTTCCACCTCCGTTTTATGTTTCCTTTCTTTGCGCCCCGGTACCGTTTCTTTAGATTAAGAACACTGTGTGGCCGAACCAATAGCTTGTAAATTCTTCAGAGTCTTTTTGGTTTTAATTGTTATTTCTTAAGTTAAAACATAATTCCTTAAGAACTGGTTTGTGCCCTCAGTTTCTGACGTTGTGAGAGGAACCTATCTGAGGAGTATCTGGGGTGAAGGGAGAGATCAGTTAGGGAGCTACCGCTACAATACAAACAAGAAGTGTTTGGTGAAGGTGGAAAACCAAGATGCATTTAGATATGAGAGCGGGGCAGGGGGCTCTGTATGGGGAAACCCTGGCTTAGGGAAACATGCACGAGTGGCAATTTAGGGTCGTCCATTTCTAAAATAAAAGCCGTCTAATTAGAATGAGTGTTATTCCAAGTCTGGAGCAGAGAGCAATGGTACCGACATTTTTCACGCAGCTGCCTTCTGGAAGGGCGGGAGCAAGACAAATGCACCACCCGTGAATAATGAAGCAAAGTATTTGTCCCGGTGGCCAAATAAATGTACAATTTTATCAAACATGCTCAAGGGAGAAATATCCTTCTAGTGCTACAGAATTACAATCTTATAATTATAATTTAGGGGTATTTTTTCACAAATTGGGAATAAAGGGAGCCAGGCCGGCAGAGCCCTCACTGGCGCTGACGCGGGGCTTGGATTCTGTCTCACTCGGAACGCGGGTCAAAGGGAGGCTTCCTATACCAAAGTTCCAAAGCAGGAAGCCGCCGCGCGGCAACTAAAATAATAGACAGCCTAATTTTACCTCCAAGGCCTTTATATATTAGAATATTCATTTCAGAACTGTGACTGTTAAATAGTTTAAGTAATTAAATTGGGGGGGGGCGGGTTTACACATGAATAAAAAAATAATAAAAATAATTGAAAATAATCCTAAGGGAAATTATAAAAATAAAAAGAATATCATTGAAAATGCATAAAATCAATGAATTCTTTAAGTAGAGTAGACAATACTTCAGAGAATGTTAATAAAAATAAATCTAGAAAAATTATCTGAATGCTTTTGGAAAGCCCAATGAATCCTTAGAAGACTAACATAATAATAATAAATCTAGTAAAACTGCAAAGCACAAAAGACAAAGAGATAATATTAAAGACTTGCAAAGTAAAATAAATAAGTAAACATCGTCTATGAAGAAATGACAGGTTTGTAGCTGAGTTTTCAATAGTAATTCTGGAAAGAAAAAGATAATGATTTTAAAGTTCTCAGGAACACCCACTAAATTACTATCTAAGAAAGAGCACAATAAAGTCACTTTTGCGGCAGAGGAGAGCAACAGGGGGTAATGGGGACAACTGTAACTGAGCAACAATAAAAACATAAAATAAAATTAAATTAAAATAAAACAAAAACCGACGGACTTGACTTAAATGACTCTCTAAAAGATATGCTTCAAGTAGAAGATAATAATATTTTTAAAAGTTTCGTAAAACATAAAAACACTAAACTGACTTAAAAACAATAACACTTTAAAAATAGCACTTTAAATATTGGCAAATATATAAAATATTGAAAAAAATAAAATATAAATAAAAATATACAACATAAAATGGAATTGAAGTTAATATGTTATATTAACTTACTGTTAGGAGACATTCATTAACTTTAGCCCTGGCTGGTGTAGCTTAGTTGATATGAGTGCCATCCTGTAAATCAAGAGGTCACAGATTTGATTCCCGGGTAGGGCACATGCCTGGCTTGTGGGTTCGGTCCCCGGTCAGGGTGCGTACCAGCGGCGACGACCAGTGTTTCTCACATCGATGTTTCTCTCCCTCTCTTCCCCATCCCCTCTCTCTTAAATCAATAAACATCACCTTGGGTGATGGTAAAAACAAAAAGAGACGTTAATTGACTAAGTAGTTGCTAACAACTACTTAAAGAGTGGAACTAGTGTGTAGTCTATAAAACAGAGTGAGAAAATGAAATAGAAAAACTCAATAAATTCACGCAAAGTCAGAAAAAATAAACAGGCAATGAGGGACATAGAGAAAGCAAAAATATGTGTTAGAAATCATATATACAGAGCATATATAATTACAACTATAAATAGATTAAGCTTTCCAAATAAAAAACAGAGATTGTTTAAGACAAATCCAGCTACATGCTGCTTATAAGAAATTCTTCTCATGACCATGGACCACAGGGTGGTGATTGCTGAGAGGGAGGAGGTATAAAGGGACTAACTGGTAATGGGAAAAAATACAATGAAGATTAAATTTTTTAAAACAGAAATTCTTCTAAAATTATACAGGCACAGAAAGGTTCATTTGTTTACCTGGAAAAAATATATCCGATATATTTTCGACTAAAACTGTGATATTGAGATATAATTTCAGAGAGGGTCCAAAATGGTGGTGGAGTAGGTAGAGGGCGCACTCGCCGCCTCCCGGGACCAAACTGGGATTGGAAGTGAAATGCAGAACCACCAGCCTGAATAACCAATTAAAGAGTAGCTGAACAGAAGTCTTACAACCAAGGATTTACAGAAGCAGCTACGTCGAGCTTGGCAGGAAGGGTGGACGTGTGAAAAGGGCTTGCCGGGCTCCCACAAGAGGCTGCTGAGAGTTCAGGGAGATGTCGCAGCTGCAAAGGTTCCCCTGAGCAGTGTGGGGTTTCAGCCCCATGCTGGGCTCCCCAGCCCAGAGCACCAGGGCTGGGCAGAGGCGCCCACTAACGTCTGCCAGGGATCCCGCCTGCCAGGAAGAGACAAGATTCTGCTAGAGACACTGGCACACCCTCAAAAGGCCAACACACAAAACCTCGCTCACAGGCACTGACCCTGGGCTCTGGCAGAGTGAAGGAAAAGCAGACTAGAGTCTCGTGAGGAGAAACTGGGGTTTGTGACTCTGGGGAGAGGTTTTTGTCATGTGTTTGGTTTTAGTCAAAATCCAAATTCCTGTTCGTTTTCTCAATTACATCTTTTATTTAATCTTCATAAGCCTTTCCTGACTAGGAGGTTGTTTCCTGACTAGAAACAACTAGAAGGTTGTTTCTTCTTTATGACTGTCTTCCATAGTTTAATCGGCACAGTGCACTGCTCCCCTCCCCAATATAAACACAAACATGAATGTTAATGTTTCCTATTAATTGGGGAATCATTTCATGAGAAATATCTGCCGTCTCCACAGATAGATGTTAAATTTTTGAATTACATAATGTTTTTCAAAAGAACAATGATTTCTTTTTCTCTGCTCATCCTTAGGGAGGGTGAATTATATTTAGTATTTGGTGTTGAAATGGAACTGATCTACTCCATTAGACTTTGTTATGTTCAGATGGTATATGCTTATAAGATTTTTAACAATTTAAAGATGAAGGTTCAAATATGCAGAGGAAATAGAAGCCTCAAATTGAAGCAATGGGACTAGATTACAAATATCTTTTTTCCAGTTAGTGTAGCATTTTTAAGCTAACTTCTTAGTTAACCCCAGATCTCCGTTTTTTAAAAATCTTTCATGGCCATCTCTGTTAACTGGGGTAGAAGTCCTACTGTGTGAAGCCTGACTGGACGGGTTTATGAAACATTGTACCTCTTCCAGAGGTGGCTTTAAGACCCAGATGTGGTGCTGACTCACCCTTGGCTTCAGTTCCTGCTGCTCTGAATAAAGATTAATAGTGATATGTAGCTAGGGTCTCCTACATTTACTTCCAGGGCAAAGTGTCCCCTCCTAACTGGACAGTGGCCAGGCTATCCCTTCCACTATGGTTCAATACTTACAGTTACAAACCAATTTTTAAAATTTCAAAGATCAAGGTAGTATCTCTTATTAATTTTCAGGATTGGTGACAGAGTATTTCTATTTTATATTTTTGGTTACTTTGATGAAAAGTAGGGACATGAACCTTTACATGCATGTGCTCAGCCTGCCACCTTCCCTATAGCCTACAGTGTCCTTTTGTTTTGTTTTGTTTTGTACTACAAATATCTTATGTCACTGCCCTACTTAAAATTCTTCAGTGTTATAATTTTTTATTGTCTGAAGATAATGGTAAAATTATTTACCATTGCATGCAAGGCCTTTTAGAATCAAATCATTAAGGTGGAATCACACCTGACTAGCCCGTGGATCTTATCTCCAGCCTGCAGAGGGCTTTGCCTGATAACTGGACTACAGATGTCTCCAGCCTGACACACAGGGTGGGGCAAAAGTATGCAAAACACAGAGCTTATTCTTATATTATTGTTTATTAATTATCGTATTATTTTCCGTATGAACAACTGTAACCTACTTTTACCACCCACCCCATATAATCTCTGATTTTCATTATTCTCTATCCATTCTTTCATGCTGCAACCTCGATACTTTTAATTTTCCATCTGAGCACTGAGACTTCGAGTTTACCATTCCTGTATTTCCAAGCAATATTTCTGCTCTGTAGAAGGACTCTCGCTTCCCTATGCTGCAATTCGTCTCGCTTCGGATTTTGTGCCTCTGCTAGTCCCTCTTTTATAAATATCCTTCTCCCTCATCTATACTTCGCTAGATAACTCTTATGTGTCCTTCAAATGTTAGCTTCACTTCCACTTTCTTGGAAGCCTGTTGTATTTCCCGTGGATAATTTAGGCTTCTCACTGGTGTACTGTCACAGAATCTTTTCATGCTTTTCATAGCGCCCATTACACTATACTATAATTCCAGGTTTACTTGTTTCTTTCTAACCATAAAACAAACCTCAACAAATCTGAAAGGATTAAAATCATACCTATGTCAATACATAAAATAGTTATAAATCGTTTAACCAAATCTGTGATGGGACTGAGCAGGAAAAAAAGGCACAAATGATTATCATTAGAAATGAAAAAGGGTCACGACTTTAAATAGCGCAGACATTTAAAATATAATAAAATGACATTATAAAAAAACGTTGTGCCAATAAATTTGGAAACTTAAATGAAGACATCCTTAGAAAAATATAACCTAAAACTAATACAGAGATAATTAAAAATCTGAGTTATCTTATTTGTATTTAAATAATAAATCTGTATGCAACTGTATACCTTACTATGAGAAAATCTATATGCCTAGCTAATTTTGCAAGTTAAGTTCTACCAACTATGCAAAGGCACATGTTTCATTATACACAACTTTACAGGATTATAAAGAATTATTACTCCCCAACTCATTTTATGAGACAGCAAACCCCAACAGGAGAATAAGAAAAACAAATTTGGGCCTAAAAGCCACTAACATGCAATGCTGATTCAGAAAGGAGGTGGGAGTACCCAAATTATAAGGAATGAAATGAGGGAGGTAATTAGCAGATATAATGAACAACATTGTGCCAATCAACTTAATTTGGTTGATGTGAACAACCAAAACATCTTAACCTTAAAAAATCAATACAACTTACCAAGGCTGAAAAGAAGAAAAGAAATGGATAGTTTTGGCCGCTGGAGTCTCCCAAATATTCCAACCTCGCACAGTGCACTGGGGGGCGGAGAGCCTGGGCACACCCGGCTTCTCATAGACGGCCGCGGCTGGAAAGCCGACACAGACATAACAAGTACGAACAACTGTAGACCAAGCTTTCTCGTACACGCAGATGGAAAAATCCTTTAAAAAGTTAGCAAGTTAAAGCTAATAATACACAAAAAGCGATGACATGGTTCAACAAATTGAGGCTTATTTCAGGAATACAAAATGAGTACTTAACTAAGACCCACATAAATGGAAGGATATATTATGTTCATTGATCAGAAGACTCAATAGAGGAAAAGTGTCAGTTCTTCACAAATACTCTTCAGGTTCAATGCCATCCCAATTGAAATCCAAGCAGGTGTGCATCAGGGGGGTGTGTGTGTGCAAACTGACAAGCTGATATCTACAAAAATTTGAAAATGCAAAGGGCCAAGAGAGATCAAAAATAAAGCTGGGAGAAATACTATAAGATATGAAGGCTTATTATGAAATTATCATAATTAAGATGAAGTAAAATAGAAAATATAGATATAGATTCACACAGAATTAGCATCTGATGTATCACAAATATGACATTTCAATGGGGGGGATAATGATTTGTGTAATGAATGGTGATGGGTCAATTAGACAGCATAATAAACCAATTTGTATGTTGATCCTCTCTGTCTTATACACATATCAATCCGCTAAGTAGCAGATTTGAGCAGATATAGCAGATATGAGGCATAATAATAAAATTTTAGAAGCAAACATAGAAAAACATTATACCATTAAATAGGGCACAAAAATACTAACCATAAATGAAAATAAACTGATAAATTTTCCTGAATTAATTTAAATTCTGTTTATCAAAACCACCACTATCAGATGGAAATGTCAAAACATGGGGTACAATAGTGTATGTCTATTTAACAAATGACTAATAAAGAAAATGTATAAAGAATTCTTACCAATCAGTGAGAAAAAGACAGATTTGAATAGGTATTTATTGAAAATATGTAAATGTCTGATAAATAAATTACAAGGTGCTCAACTTAGTCACGGGGGTGATGAAGATTAAAACCACAGTAGATTTCATTACACTCAGTGAAATAAGCCTGTCTGAGAAAGACAAATCCCATATGATCTCACTCATATGTGGAATCTAATGAACAAACCAAACTAACAAGCAAAACAGAGACAGACTCACAGATGGAGAGGAGATGACAGCTGGAGGGGTGGGGTTAGGGGGTGGAGGGATTGAGCAAAAAGGAAAAAGGACTCATGGACACAGACAACAGTGTGGTGATATCTGGGGAGGGGGCTATAAAGGGACTAAACGGTAATGGGAAAAAATACAATAAAGATTAAATTTTTAAAAAAAACATGATGTGATTTCACTACATACCCACGAGAAAAGCTAAAATAGAAAAAGATGGAATGTAACAAGTGTCGACAAGAAGGAAGAACAACTGAAACTCATCTATGTTGCCAGTGGAATGTAAACTGCTAGAAGCAATGACATTTGGAAAGCTGTTTGACAGTGTCTACTTAGGCTAAACATATGCATCGCAGAAATTTTACTCTTTTGTATATACCCAACAAAAATGTATGTGGTTGTTATCGAAAATATGCACTAGCATGTTCACAGCAACACTGTAGCTGTTTCAAACAGGAAGCCTCACTTGCTCATCCACAGTAGAATTTAGAAATAAATCGCGGTACCTCCATAAACTAGGATATATAAAACAATTAGCATGAATGATCAAATATGCACAGTTATATAAATATTATAAAGACAATGTTGAATATCACAAAGAAGGCTGGTACGACAGAATATATATTACACGATACCATATATTGCTATATAGTTTACAAACAGGCAAAGCCTCTTTATACTGTTGAAAGTCAGGGTGCTGGTTACTCTTCTGTGAGAGACAAAGTGGCTGGGGCAGAGGCTTTGGGGATGCTGTTCTTCCTGCTCTGTTTCTTTTTTATTCTTTTTATCCTCACCCGAGGACATTTTTCTCCATTGCTTTTTTAGAGAGAGAGAGAGAGAGACAGAGAAAGGGAGACAGAGAAATATTGATGTGAGAGAGAAGCATCGATTGGTTCCCTCCCATATGTGCCCGGACCAGGGATCAGCACCCACCGGGCGGCCATCTTCACATCTGGACCTGGGGCGTCGGACCCGTGGTGCCTGAAACGGGAAATCCCGCAACCCAGGTACGTGCTCTGACTAGACTGGAACCCATAATGGGGTCAACACTCCAACCAGCTAGGCCCCACCAGCCAGGGCATGCTCTGTTTCCTGATACGGGTGCCATTACACGTGTGTCCACATGCTCAGTGTAAAATCTATTGAGTCGTAAATGCACAGTGCTTGCACTTTTCTATATTATATTATAATAAAACGTTTTGAAATTTAAAAAATAACACCCAGTTGGAGCTGTGATACAAGTTTCACAAATGGTGATTTGTGAAACAAATGTCACCACCTCCAAATGCCTTTCAAGACCTACAAAGTTTGTAACTGCAATGCAATGCGCTATATTGCCAAAAAATGAAAGCAAAAACAATACCTTCACATGATTGCTTCCCGTCAGTAACATCAGAAACAACAGCAAGCTGTGGCCGTCTTCCTGCCACTTGCCAAATACCGCACAATTTCTTCCAATAAGTGGGAAATGATTTACACCCTGGAAAACACTGCGCACGGCTCCCAGCCTCCGACGTAACTAAAAAGCATACAAGAGGAGGGCGGGAATGATGCCCAGTGCCATCCATCACATCCAGCACACGGAATAAGGGGCTCAGGCACCAACGCATGGACATGTTTCTGGGGAAGCTAAAAACACTAGTCTCGCGCTCAGCGTAGAGGTGACGCCGGGATCTATACCCTTGGGGTCATCCACACTTGGTTCTCTCATCAAAGAAAAGTAGGAAGTGGGTGGAGAGTGGTCCAGAATGAGATCTTGGGCAATGCCAACATTTCAAAGGAGCTAAGGAAAATGAGCCAGCAAAGGAGATTGAAGAAGAGCATTCAGAGAAATAAGGGTGGGGGAGGGGGGAACCAGGAAAGAATGAGCTGAACAATCCAAAAAAAAAAAAAAGAGGTAGGGGGAAAAACATTTTAAGAAATTCATATATGGAAGAAGAGTCCCTGAAATTTGCCAAATTAAATATTATGTTTGGAAGACACCTTCTAAATAATTATTTCCAGGCTCTTTACCATAGGTATGAGTTAAGTTCTTATGTGAGAGGGCATGACAGGCTGCAAGGATTTGTAGGATTTTGCAATCTATTGACTAGGTGAGTGAAATAGGACAAATGATTTCACCTCTCTGAGCGTCTGTTTACTCAGCTATTTAAAAAAGCAGCTGTTGGACAGGAGGATTAAATGAGCCAGTTTTATCCTGCAAAGCTGCCATGTTATGCCCTTACAGGTTTGTTTTTTAATTCCTTCTTTAGATATTCCTTGAAGGGAGGGACCGCGTCTCCTCTACTCCCTGTTGCATCCCCAGCATTTTAGCACACGGACTGAGACCTATAGGTATTCATTGAAACAATATGTGTTGACTGAAGGAAATGGTGATATTGTGGCTGATTAACAGAGCTGCAGCTGATGTCTCTCTTCTTTCAACTACTTTCCTGAGGCCATGTTTGTTACTAGAGGCCATAAGAACAGAGCAGCGCCCATTTCACCAGGCTTGAGTGGTTGTAGCAAAGTGGAACTCCATCATGGTCTCATCTCCTAAGACCATGTGAGTGGCCCCATAAAAGTGTAGTTTCATGTATCAGCTGCCCCTGGATTCAGACCACACTGTTATTCTTCCTGCATCTGTTTGCAATCATTCACGCCACTGTTGCTTGCAAGCAGGCAGAGGCTAACGGCACAGAAGGTTGCAGGGTGCTATGTGGTGAGAATTCCTCAACTCCTTGTGCTCTTCATTCAACTAAGCACAACACAGCCCTGAAAACAATGCAGTTTTCCCATCAGAACCTGCAGAAGCTTGTTTTGACCCCCTAATCATTGCTGCTCCGCTCTTGAAAACAAAACAAGTGTTTCAATTCCAGATGGCTTGTGTGTTTGAGAGTTGCATCTGTTTTCATTTTTCTTCCTGACTGTATGGGCAGCGAAGACCAATGGAAGTTATCCACTGGACAAATCTACCCTCAGGTCCCTCCCTCATTGACCTGTCAGGAAAGCCACTCTCACCGCAAAGAAGAAGTAGAAAGAGCGAACAGGATAAATTGTGTCTCTGAGAGCTAGACTGTCAAAGTTAGAAGGGGCATGAAAGATCATGTGTAGCCTCCTTTCCCTATAGGGTACAAACTGGAAACAAGTGAGGTGAACAATTTGTCCATGGTCTTTTGAGCCTGCACAAAATTTAGCATCTCTTTGATCTAACGCTTCTTCCTTTCATTTAAAATGGTGTGGATTTTAAGATAAATATAATCCACATGACTCTGATTGAGTTACTTTCACTGCATCCCGAGATCATTCTGTTCAAGGCTGTCAGTGTTCAAGCCACCCTCTGAGCATCTCTGCAGGCGTGGAAGGGTTTGGGAAACGTGGAGTGGTATTTTTGCCAAGGCAAAGTAAAATCTCTTTGAACTAGGGCTTTTGTATGGGGAGAGAGAGAAGGAAGGGAGGGAGACAGAAGAGAGACACAGACAGACAGACAGAGACAGAAAGAGGGAGCAAACGTGTTAGCTAAGGAAAAAAGAACAGAAAGGAAAAGATACTTGACACCTAAATCTTATCCTTTCATAAGCTGAAGCTATGTTTTCTCGCTCCCATTATGCCCTGAGAGAGTCCAGGGGTGTCCAAACTGTGGCCCACGGGCCACATGCGGCCCAGGATGGCCATGAATGTGGCCCAACACAAAATCGTAAATTTACTTAAAACACTACGAGAATTTTTTTGTGATTATGTGTCACAATGTATTTAATGTGTGGCCCAAGACAACTCTTCTTCCGGTGTGGCCCAGAGATGCCAAAACGTTGGACACCCCTAGCAGCAAACACTGTGCCTTCCAGTTTAGTGTGAGGACAGGAGATCCCTACGAATGGAACCACCCGTCCCCAGGCACATCTGATCAGGTGGTGATAATTGCACATTTGATCCCTGGGATCTGTTGATGTTGCCATGCCAACCCGCGGAGTCTCCTCCCTTAGGATGTAGGCTCACACCATCACTTCCTCCCTCTGAGTTCACTTCTCACACACAAAAAACCCCGAGTGGGCTCCAGGGACAAACAGTTTCCTCTGTTACTCTGGAACTTAGAAACAGCTGAACTGTATTTGCCGCTAGAGAGAGACTTGGTGGGTAGCCCCTGACAGGAATACCCGGAGTCTGACGCAGAGACGGACTATGAAGTGCGTTCGTTGCAGTGAAAGCGACCTGGACGGGCCGATCACCATGAAGGATGAGGCATACGAAGGGATGTGTGTCAGGAGATAAAGTGAACCAGGCACCAAGGGGCACTGGGGTGGTACCACTAGCCCCTCCTTCCCACTGCCGAACAGCCTGATGCTGCCGCAAGTAAAAAGGTGCTCACTCTCACCAAGCTCGCCAGCGACGCCTGGGGTTCAGGGACCCATTGGCCAAGTGCTCTGCAGCCTTAAGGCAAAGAGAGTAGATTTCTTTTTTCCAATCCACACGCTCCATAGAGACTCCCGCCCTTTGAGGGCACCTTTTCCTCTTTAAAGTCCTCTTGACTCTACCTGGACGCACATTGCAGTGAGGGGTGGGAATAAGCAGGTGATGTGAGGGGGTGCCCAGAATCGTGCTAGACGGCTGCTTCCTGGCACTGGTTCTGGTCAGAAAAGAACCGTGGTTCTCAGAGGCGGACAGAAGAACAAAGACTATAGCCCAGTGAGAGAGCCCAAAGGTGGGGAGTGACATTGCTATTGCCCTGTTTCCAAGGGCAAGAAATCATCACCGGAGAGGCCAATGCTAATGTGACTTCAGCGCCCCCCCTTTCAGCTGAGGGGGCAGGACATGCTAGGCACACAGTGAAGACGGATCCCCAGGGGCAGGCGGTTTTCTCAGTCTGAGCACTATTGGAATTGTAGGCTGACAATATTAGATGGCAGAGAGTTGCCCTGTGCATTGCAGGATGTTTAGCCCATGCTGGCCTCTGTTCAATTAGCCTCAGTAGCAAAACCTGTCAGTGCTATGACAACCAGAAACATCTCCAGATACTGCCAAGTGTCCTCTGGGAGTAAATTTGCCCAGGGGAGAACCGGTGTCCTGAAGAGTTTGAATGCATCTTACAGGGCTCACAAATGACCCACCTGCAGTGTGGACGAAAAGCTGCAGTGTGCGGCTAAGACCAAAACCAGTCTGGCCCCTTCCCATCATTCCTGCTGGCAGGTCACGCCAGAGCCCAGACACATTCCTGCCAGGGCACCAGCTCCCCTCTCCCTGTTCATTCCCCTTGACCAGCCAAGAGGTTCTCCTTTGCCTGACCTTGGAATCCTCAGCCTAGTTTGGGAAGACTGGAGAAGGAAACAAACAGACAGAGAAGGGGAGAGAAATCGAAGTATTTCAAGTAAGCAGAATCTGGGGGCGGAGCTTGCTTTCTTTCTTTCTTTCTTTCTTTCTTCTTTCTTTCTTTCTTTTTTTTCTTTTTTCTTTTTAAATAAAGCTCCTGGACTTTCTCAGGTCAGGCTCCATCTGAATCTGGTTTTCATTTGCACGCCCCTCAGCTGTGAGCCTGGCTTCTCCTCGTAGATAATTTGACTTGATGACTTTCTGAAAGGGCAGACAGAGCCTGGGCAGCCCTGCACTCATTTACTTGTCACTCCCAGCATGGCTTTAATTTGGGCTGCCCTGCACCTCCCCCTCCCAGGAACGACTGGGAGATTGGGATCAAACTCTCCACCGGCAGCCCTCTCTGACCGGCTAGGCAAGCAGGGGCCTTGGGTGTGGAAGAGCTGACACCATTTGACAGAAAAGGAACTGGCTTCAACAAAAGGCTGAAGCAGCAAATTCCCCAGCAGGGTCGGTTTGGGCTTTTCCCTTCATACCAACAGCAGCTGGGATATACCGTAAAACTCAGGGATAGTTAGACACCAGACTGTTGATATCGTGAGCATAAGAACTTTGCACTGTACTTTCTCCATCTCTTAAACATTCTCCTTGGCACTGAACACATAGAGGCGCTTGATGAATATTTGCTAATTCATTGTTATATTGGGTAGAATCTACTTTGAGACTAAAGTGGGAGCAGGGTTACTGTTTCCCAAAATGCTATTACACAAATTCTTGTTACACTGTAGTAAAATATCAAAGGACCAGATACGTTGAACTGGAATTCTATTTATTTCCATTCTGCTTTTCCTCAAAGGCTCACCTCAAGATTCTGTATTTCTGTGCAGCTTTCTGAAAAACCCCAGGCCTCGATTAATTCTCCCTAATTGAATTGCTGGTAAATCTGTTTTCTAAAATAGTGGTTGAAAACGGGCGACATGTGTTTTGGGGGGCTAGCAGGTCGGTTTATGTTTTTTTTATGCCAATGCCTTTTGCCGAGGCTGCCCCTTCTTCAGGTCCTTGTGTGTCCCGGTGCCTCCCAGCCTCGTGTCTAATGCTTCGTGTACTTCCTGCCTTGCTCCTGTTTGAAAATATGCTGGTTTGTCCCAAACATAAAACACTTTGGAAATGTAAATGCATATTAAATTGCCATTTCTGAAAAATGGTCAACAGTCAGCAATTTCATAGAGTTCAATACGCTGCCCATCCCCGCTTCAAGGTCAGGACTGGATTCTACCGGCCCCCTGCTCCGCACCGAAGGAAGGGGCTCGATTCAAGATTCGCAATAGGTGCTTGATAAGTTAGTATTGATTAAGGATTCAAAGTCTTTCGGCTTTCAAAATATTTTAATTGTCTGAGCTTTTACATTTGGGCCTGTGTATGGAAGAGAATGGAGGAGAGCGGTCAAAAGCTTAAGATTTGGGATCAGAAATACTTTGACTTGAGAGCCCGTTCAAGCCCTGTGTGTCCCTGGGTAAGCGATTGGGGCTCTCTCTGCTTTGGTCTCTTCATCTATAAAGTCTGAACAAGAGTAGCAATGGTGTTGCTCTCATAGACTTTCTGGGAGGGGTGTTGTTAAGAAAATGCTGAACTCAAAGCTGTACACACAAGAAATGCTTGTTAGATGCCAGCTCTTGTTACCATCGTCATAAATATGACTAGTAATGGCTAAATGTGAGATAAAAAGATAAATACAAACACATAATGGAAACAAAATTCTGTCTTCTAAAAAACTCCAAATAGACTAAACAAATAACAGTGATAAAAATTCTCGAATACCTTCTTTTGCTGCAAGGATGTGTATATGTGATAGGTGAGTGTATATTTGTGTGTCTGTGCATTTAACTCTGACTGTGTGCAGATGTTTTGTGTTGAAGGCATGTGGATAAGAGTAGTTTCTTGTGTTCAGATTTCAGATTTACATGTGAAAAACTCAATTCAAAACTGAAAAGAACCAGTGAGGTTCAGTTTTATACGGAGTCAAAACTTATGGTTAAGAAATAGCTGGTCTTTGTCACATGCTTTTGGATCAAGGTTGTGAAAATTAATATAAAAACATTGCTTTCTTGTTTCTTCTGGCAAATTGAAAGGCCAAAGCTCAGAACTGCTGGAAGTGACAACCCAATTAATGAGGTTCTGTGCTTCAGATTAAGTGTTGAGCCTGCCCATGATTGTGAAATTTTTAAATGACCCCTTTGTCCTCAGCGGTGCCCAAGTGGAATTCTTGTGGGATCACTTGCTTCTTGGCACCTGGTATCTGACCAGCAAGAATGTGGGACAAAAAGTTCTTTCAAAAAAGAGGCCAAGCTGTGCCTTTGTTTCCTCTGAGAGAAAACGTAAAAGATGTAATTTTACAGAAACATGCAGGTTTATCAAACTACACTATATGTCTCTGGCAGGTATTTCTGTACAAGGATCCACACAGGGCTCGGGAATGTGGGCTCCACCCCTCTCAGCGACTGCAGGGGAGGGGAGCTGCAATACTTAGACTCAGAAGGGAGAGAGGAGAGAAGCCTTAGAATCCTATTCAAACTGCCTTCCCATGCACTCCCCAATTTTTTATCAGATAATAAAATGGAGAAGAAAGAGGTAAAATTACATGGCTAAGATAACACGGGCAGTTGCAGTTCAAGCGAAAACCACGACCTCTTACCTCCCAGTTCAAGGGCCCTGGGTCTCGTTGGAGCCTCTGGTAGCAGAGCCCCATGGGTCCTCCTTCTGCATTTTCTCCTTTCACCAACACAGAGATATATCCTGCCCTGCAAAGTTCACATGGTACTTCCAAGCACTTTATCTCAATTACTCCTGCTGGTACTACTGAGAAACAGATTGGCGTGTATCGCTGGCATTTTATGCACAAGGAATGTGAAAATCAGAAGTGAGAAGACCCTCAGTCTAAAGTCCCAAGGAGCTAAGCCTCCTACCCACGTCCCCTAATTCCAATTCTATTTTGTACAAGGACAGGATGGAATTATTTCAAAAGATACCTGATAGTAAACAGAGATGTTAAATAATTTAGCTGAAATTCTAGAGCCATCTCTTATTAAATAACTGTTCTTTGGAACATCAGTGACTAATAATCAAGGCTCTTTACTGCCACTTAAAGAAAATGTCGGCATTGATAACCTAAAACTGGAACGCCAAAGAAGGCAAAATAAATATGCCTGGCCTGCCCACGACTTGTTCGGTGAATATTTTTTTGTCTCTTATTATGTACTTGAGAGCCTTAATGTACACTTCATGTATATTTAAAATTCACCTCCTTTGAACTACGAGTTAAATATCACTGATCCAATGTTTCAGATGAGAAATTCAAGCTATGAGAAAAAAATAAACCACCCAAGTCCTATTGCTCTGAGTCAGTGGAAAGCATGAGGCCTGTGACTGGGACCTTGTACCTGTCTGTGGCTTGATGCAGGTCCTGCCTGGGGGCAGGGCCTCAGAGAAGCGACAGGAAACCCCATCCGCACTAAGGCCCATGTGCCTCCTTCTCCCACTCAGTGCTCCCACAGGTAAAGATGATTCCTGGGCTAAAGCTTCCTCTTCTCCAAAGAGGAATAATAGCACCCGTTTTCCAACGCTTTGAAGATCTCCACAGATAATACATGCGCATTGCATAAAGGTTACAACTCTCTTGAAAACACATTGCCTTATTCTTGCTACCACCTTGACTTCATCCATTGGACTTCTCTATAAGCTTTGTATAATTCGCCTTATTTCCCACATGAGTGTTACAGCGTTAGAGTAAGTAGAGGTCAAAAGCAACACAGTCCTCTGTAGCACAGTGAACTGGATAGTTACAACCCAATTTACAAAGTAATTTTCCTAAGACATGTTTTCTTTAAAGCCAAGAAAGGAGCCTCCACTGAGAATGCTTTCTGCTACAAAAAAAAGCAGCTTCGAATTCCAACGCGATAACCCAGGAGTAATTAGCTTCCCGTGGACTGTCTGGTTTCCCTTCTGCGCTCTCTGCAACACGCACAAGCGGAGCTGGCGTGGGTCAGCGCCTGCTTTGCTCGCGTTCTCTGGTTCTTGGACTCAGGCCTGCTTCACCGCCTTCCTCCTCTAACCCTCTCCAGGGTAGCAGCCCATAGTTTTCTTTCCCGCACAGCTGATCCCCTTCATAAGACTGGAGAGTCCGATGGAGAGCCCCAGTGGGCGCTCTGCTCCATGTCTGACACAGTCCACTGGTAGCTCCACCACAGTTGCCTCAGGGCTTAGCTTTGCCAGGCTTTTGAACGCTCCGTCCTCCATCCCTGGAGACATGAGCAAAGCATCATTCCATATGAACGCAGGGGAGATTTTCCCGAAGTGTATACTTCGGCATGCTAGTTCCTTCTGTGGTCACCTTCTTGGTCAGTGTTTGAGAAACACTACATTCTCTACTGCCTGCCTCCGAGGTTAGTAACGCATACTAGGACATGAACGGGTATCAGAAATTCTGAAACAGAGAAACCTATTTGGTTTTATTCAGTCCAGCCAATACTTAACCTAGTTGCATGGAACGGTGTTTTCTGGGGAACACTAATTGACATCTTCTAGCACTTGTTGTTCACGGAACATACTTTGCAAAAATGCAAGGTGAGGGAATTTTTTGTTTTACCAAAGAACTCTTCCTGTTCCCAGATTTCAAGTTCACTGACTAAACTGAAGATGACATCAGAGGCAATGAAGCCCCAGATCCTCCCTTCATTCTGAACCCTCAACCAAAGCCCCACATCCTTTACATCCTCTTTGCTGGTGCAGTCTCCAATGCTATAACTAGGATGCCTTTCAGGTCTTGGTTCAAATGTTGAAATCCACAGGGAGGTCTTGTTTGATACCTCAGGCTTGAGTCCCATTATTATAAATAAAATAGCTAGAAGAATATAGTAATATGCATTGAAATGGATTTTAGGATTAAGTGGTATTTATATTGTCATCTTTATTCTTTTCTGTGTTCTCAAAATTTTCTATAATTAGTTTTAAAATAGAAAAAAGTTCTTGCGTAAAGAAAGGAAAGCAAGTTTTCAGAACATACTTTCAGATCTCTTTGAAGTACATTGTAATCATTTTTAACTTCTCCAGTTTCTCCACATATCTTGCTTGTCCTCTTTCAAAGCCAATCCATAAAGTAAGTTTATGAGTTTCCTTTTTTTTCATTCTATTTGCTTTTTCATTCCATATAGAAGAGTCTGCAGATGTTTTAACTTTACACACTCATGCCATCTGGTGTTCTAAAACTTCACCCAAGTGGTGTCTCCTGATCATGGGATTACTGTCCTATGATTAAGCTAGTATTGTTCTCAACATAAATCTTGCCTCAACTAAAGGGAAGGTCTGGTTTCTGCCTAGGTCTCATTTGTTGTAGTATATGCCTGATCCTCATCTGTTAAAAGTATAGCTGTGTAATTTGACTTCAGGTAAATTTAAAAATTTGATTTATTTCAACCTATTTACTCAAGTGGAGTATCCTTCTACCATGTTCTGTATAAAAACAGAATGGTTCAGATCATTTACTGGGTAATCAAGCACCAAATGACCCTAACAGTAAGAAGTTCAGAAGTCCAGTATATCTAAATATAAGACCCCCCCAACCCCTCCCCAATTACGTATTCAAGGTTTCTATAACGCTTACAGATACCTAAAGGTGGGGAATTAAATCAAATTCACTTCTCTTTGAA
The DNA here is from genome assembly GCA_004026545.1 of Mormoops blainvillei. Lineage (NCBI taxonomy): Eukaryota > Metazoa > Chordata > Mammalia > Chiroptera > Mormoopidae > Mormoops > Mormoops blainvillei. Next base: position 34,898 of record PVJD01007333.1, on the reverse strand, counting down.
AGACCGTTTTGCAGCAGCAGAACTCCGACTGCCGAGCAGAAGGCAGCCGGCGAAAACGCTGGCAACATCCGTACCCTGCCCACGACGCGCGCCTTCCCACCGCCATTGCTGCAGCGCTGAGGCTTCTGGAGGAGCTGTGCTCTCCCCGCTTCAGGAAGGTGCTTTAGCTACACGGTTAGTCTCTAAACCTAGAACCGCCCCAGTTTCCATGCCTTCAGTAGAGAGAACTCTCAGAAGAGGCCAGGGCCCTTCCGAATGAACTCTGGGCAAACACACTGCCCCCCAAATTAGAGAGACAGGCATACCCAATGACAGCTCACCCGAGCAGCTGCCCGGCGCCAGTCCCGTGGCAGGGGAACTTAACCTGTGACTGATGAACGTCCGGAGGCTCAATGTGGACAAGCTCGGGCGCTAAAATCACAAGAGGCACCCGTCATAGGGGAATCCCCACAAGTTCATGTGTTTTCTCTCCAGGAGTCCTGCCAGGTTATCAGGTTAAAGTCTCCTCCTGGGGGAAGGGAAACGAACCATTTTGAAATATGTCCACAGTATTCTCTTTAACAAAAACCTGACTTCAGGGGAAGTGATTTTACGAGAGAGTAGCCATTTTAGGTTTGATGAGAGCCTAACCAAGCTAAGGTGAAGGAAACGCCTAACTCCAGCCTTGTCTAGTTTTACATCCGGGAATGGAAAGGCCCAAGTCCATTCTTCTCCACTGTTCCTGTGTCACTTACTGAAAGGGAGGAGGGACCGAGAAGCACTGTGAAGGTCGCAATAGGGTCACAGGCTTAGTAAAAGACGGAGACGGAGAAACCTTGCCCTCCCCACACTTACTACCATCCATAGGATTCCTGCATAGCAACAGGTTTTGTAACTGAAAGAGGTATCAGCGCGCATTGAAGAAAATTTCTAGGGGAACACGAAGAGAACAGGGAAGACAAAAACAATGATACCGTGGGAAATTTTGGGCTCTGACATCCGTAGTTCAAGCAAGCAGTAAACAGACTAATTTCTAGCCACGAAAAGAGAAAATCTCACAATATAGGTCTCTTCGCCTCGGTGCCTTTTACCAAATGCATTACATACAACTTTCAACAAAATACTATAAGGCACACTAAAAGACAAAAAAACAAAAAACAAAAACATAGCTTGAAGAGTTAGAGTATATATCAGAATCAGACACAGATATGGCAGGTATTTTAAAATTATCAGATAGGGAATTAAAATAACTGTGATTAATATGGCAAGGAATCTGAAAGTAACACATGAGCAATACACAACAGATGAGCAATGGAGAATTAGAAGACAGAGGGACACTCTAAGGCAGCGTCATAAGAAAATGCTAGAAATCAAATCACGGTAACAAAAATGAGCACTGCCCGGGATAAGCTCACAAGTCACCTAGATGTGGCTTAGGAAAGAATCGGTGATCTTGCAAATATGGCAACAGAAACTTCCCAAAGTGGAAAAAAAAAAGAAGAAGAAGAAAACCCTAGAAGGTCCTATCCAAGAACTATGCAATAATTTTAAAAGATGCAACCTATATATAATAAAAACAACAGAATAAGAACAAAAGGATTGAAGAGAATAAATATTTGATATCATAATAAATGGAAAGTTTCCAAATTAATAATAGAAACCAAGCCACAGACGCAGGAAGCTCAGAGAATACCAAAGTGGGTAAATAACAACAGCGACGAAAAGGTACACCTAAGCCTATTCAATGGTAGGAACTAAAAACAAAGAACAGTCTTCAAAGAAGACAGAGATGGTGTGGGGGTAGTTTACCTACAGAAGAAGGATAAACGTTGCATTGGACTTCTTGTCAAAAACCACGCTAGCAGGAAGAGCATGGAGTGAAACATTTAAAGTAATTTTAAAAGGAAATACCAAGCTATGATTTTGTATAGAGTAAATCTTTCCTTCAGAAGTGAATGAGGAATAAAAACTGAGAAAAACAAAAACCAAAGGGATGTGTTGCCTGCAAACCTGCCTTGTAGGAATGATTAAAAGACATTCTTCCGAGGGAAGGAAGATGACATACATGTCAGAAACTTGGATCTACATAAAGAAAGAATTATATAAAAATAAAGTGGAAAATAAAAATTCCTACTTATTCATTTAATAAATGCTTGTTCACGTTAATAACAGCAATGATGTAGGGGGTGATTATAGGATACGAATGCACTGAATGAATGACAGCAGTTTCATACGGGATGAGAGGGGAAAGTAAGACACTCAGCTACGAGGCGGCTGCGCCACAAATGACGTGGAGCGGCGTTGTTAGAATATGGACTTAGATTAGTTGTAAATGGATATTGAAAACTCTCAGGCAATTTACATTTCATTTTTTAAGTGTATATGTAATTGATATCCTAAGAGAATAGAGAATACAGAATAATAAAAAATGCTCAGATAATACCAGAAAAGTCAGAAAAAGAGAAAAAGTTAAAAAAACAAAGAACAAATATAGCAGAAAATAGTAAGACAGATGGTAGATATTAATCCAATTATCTCCATAATCATATTGTATGTGAATAGTTGAAATGTACCATGAAAAAGACACAAAGTGGACACAAATATCAAGAACAAACTGTATACCGTTATAAGAAACCTACTTTAATTATAAAAACACAAATAGGTTAAAAGTAAGTGAATGGAGAATGATATACCATTTAACAGTAATCGAAAGAAACCTGGAGTAACTATACTCGTTTCAGACAAAGAAGACTTAGAAGAAGGAAAATTATCAAGAATAAAGAGGGGTATTATATAATGATTAAGAGATCAGTTCCCTAAGAAGGCATAATAATCCATAGCTTGTTTTAACTTAACAACATAGCATCTAGCTACATGGTGCAGAACTGGTCAGAATAATGAAAATGACAACTCTATTAGAGTTGGAGATTTCAATACCTCCTCTGTCAGAAACTGACATATCTTAGCCAAAAATCAATAAGTATATAGATGAACTGAAAAATACCATCAATCAATGAGATATAATTGATATTTACAGAATATTTCATCCAATAGCAGCAAAATACACCTTCTTCTCGAGGTCATGTGTACTCTCAGCCAGACAGACCACATTCTGGACCATAAAACGTGTTTCAATAAACTTAAAATTAAAAAAAAAATACAAAGTATGCTCTCAGACCACAGTAGAATTAAACTAGAAATCAATAATAAAAAGGTAGTTGGAAAATTTAAAAATACGTGGAGAACAAAAACACATTTCTAAATAGCACAAGGGTCAAAGAAGAAGTCTCAAGAGAAATTTAAAATTATTTTACTGAATGAAAGTTAAAATACAACTTAATACCTGTGGGATGAAGCAAAAGCAGTGCTTAGAGGAAATTTATAACATTGAATGCATGTATTAGAAAGAAATTAAAAATCAATAATCTAATTTCCACCTTAGGAAACTAGAAAGAAGAGAGAATTAAATCTAAAGGAAATAGTATTATCTTGATACCAAAGTGGGGGTAACACATCAAAAGAAAAGAAAACCACCAAATACTGTCCTTCATAAATGCAGAGACAATAATTTGTACAAAATACTAGCAAATCAACTCCAATAACATAGAAAAAGAATTATACGACATGACACTAGAATGTTAGTTTGGGATACCTTTAAAAATTCGGTTAATATAATATAGCATGCCAATATAATAATGGATAAAAATCACATTATTATGATGATATATGCTGGAGAATCTTTTGAGAAAAATCTAATGTGCATTTATGAGAAAAACTCATAAAACTAGGAGCAGAAGGGAATATTCTCGACATATACCTATAATCATAATTAATGGTAGAAGACAGGATGCTCCTCCTTAGTCGGGGTATCCGCTCCACTCCCACCCCTTAAATTCAACATCTCACTCCAGGTGCTACATAAGTCAACCAGGTAAGAAACATAAAAGGCATCCATATTAGAAATAAACCTGTCTTTATTTTCAATGATCTTACATGTAGAAAACCTTTTCTTGAAGTTGATCTTTTACTTGCTGATAAACTAAAAATAATTTTTAAATTCAGTTACTTTGTTTCTTTCTCTTCTTTATCATGTCCGTAGTCTAACATGCACAGCGGAGCAATCATGATTCTGGAGAATGGTGAGGACTGGGGGCCCAAGGGGTGAATTTTTCAGTTAAGCTCATTCAATAATCTGATCTTCTGTTATTTCGCACCCACACTGTTCTTATTAGGCACCTTCTGTAGGTGGAAATATTGAAAGTAAGGTAACTGCCTCATGAGATGAACATGAATGAGGCTCAAAGTGCTCATCATTGTCTTGTTTGTTGTTGTTGTTGCTTTAATTCCATGGTGAATTATACTACTGAAAACAGAGCAGTTCTCAGTTGTGGTCTTTCAGGTTTTCGATATAAAAAGAAAGCAAAGCCTCTTGAAGTACACACACCCGCCGACACACACACAACTGGAACTGATAAATAAATCCAGTAAAGCCTCAGCACACAAAATCAATATATGGAAATCAGTTGTATTTGGGCGTACTAGGAATAGACAATACAAGAATAAAATTAAAAGAAGAAATATATTCACAATAGAATAAAAAAGAATAAAATACCTAGGATTTAATAAATAAGAGCAAGGTTTGTGTACTGACAACTACAGAACGTTGCTGAAAGCAATTGCTTTTCTCGAAGAATTAAAAATGGCACTGCCTTATGATCCAGTGACTCCACTTCTGGGGATTTGTTCGAAGAAGCCCCAAGCGCTGATTCGACAGATTGTATGCACCTGTATGTTCATGGCAGTGTTATTTACAACAGCCAAGAAATAGAAGCAACCCAAGGGCCCATCAATAGACGAGTAGATAAAAAAGCTGTGATACAGATGTATATACAATGAAATATTCCTCGGCCCTGGAAGAGAGTAAATTCTTACTGTTTCCAGCAGCATGAATGGACCTAGAGAGGATTATACTAGGTGTATAAGTCAGGCAGAGAAAGATGAGTGCTATCTGATTTCACCTATATGAGGAATCTAAAGAACAAAATAAATGAACAAACAAAATTGAAACAGACTCACAGACCACAGAGAGAGGACTGGTGGTTGCCAGAGAGCAGAGGGTCGGGGTCTGGGAGAAAGAGGTGACGGGACTAAGTACAAATGGGTAGTTAAAGAATAGTCACAGTGATGTAAAGTACAGCAGAGGGAACACAGTCAATAATATTGCAATAATTATGTACCGTGCTAGTTAGGTACTGGAAGAATTAGGGGGAACATTTTGTAAAGTATTTGATTGTATGACCACTATACTGCATATCTGAAATCAATACAAAATAATGTTAAAAGCACATTGTAATTTAAAAATTTAAATTTAAATTTAACACTTACTAAAATTTAAAAATCAAATTTCCATTGCAGATTGAAAAATTTAATATTATGCGATCAGCCTGATCTGTTGATCAATGCAATGCTTATCAAAATTGCATCAGGCTTCTTATAGAAACTGACAAGGAAATGACTCAGAATAGCCAAAACAATTTTCAAGAAGAACAAAGTGGAAGAACCTATAATTCCCAGTCGCAACACTTTAACACAGAGTCAGGGTGATTAAGACAGAGTGGTACTGGCATAGGGTTGTATAGTTACAACAGCGGTACAGATAACTGCCCCTCCTCCCACCCACAGAACAGTAGTAAGTATTCACGGATAAAACCTTACATTTCTAAGAAAGACCATTCTTTTGCCAAATGATGTTGGGACAGTTGGATATTTATAGGAAAACGGATGAATTTAGATCCTTACCTCGTGCCACACATAAAAATGACTAAATATATATCATATACCTAAATGTAATATTTAAAAGTGTAAAATTTTTATAAGAAGACATAGGGAAAAATTCAGTGAGATCTTAGGTTAGGGAAATCAGCAAAAGCAAGACCCAAAAAAGGGGAAAAAAAAGGGATCATCAAAATTAATTGTAATCTAGTCATAAGGAAGACCGAAGGAGAATAGAGGGTGAATTCCTTATCTTGAAGGTTACAATTCTACCAGAATACCATTGGTAGGCCTTAAAGACATGGCTACACCTAGCTGCAAGTATAATTGGGAAATGTAGTTTTTGATGGTGCAGCCTTGTGCCCAACTAAAACTCAGGGGCTGTATTAACCGCAGAAAGAATGGGGGAACAGATTTTGGTTATAATCTATTGCATTTATTTGTTTGAAATACACAGCCTGTCTCCTTCTACTGGACTCACCCCTATAGAAGTTTGTCCTGTACCACTTACAGCCTACAAGGGCTCTAGGTACTTTTGCCATAAACATCTTTGCCTTAGATATCTTTGCAAGAGCTTTTTTGCCACAAACATTGTCCCCACATACTTAATTGGCCATAAGAAAATTTTACCATAAAAAAAATAATTGTTGAATTTTTGTTTGTTTTCAACAATTTCACTGTTTTGCTTCATTGCTCCATTGACATAGTTTTGCTAGTTTTATGTTATATAGGACAAAAGAAAAATTCTGAGATGTCCCAAATTAAATTACAGCAGGCCAGAGAGTAATTAACCAGTTATTGCTGTGAGGCAACTAGCAAAGGATTGCTCACACCCCTGAACGGATGCAGAAGCTTTGTACTAACTTCAGGTGTCTGTCTAAAAAGACACGGCCGACTGCTAGATGCCACCGCATCCTGCACATGCATGAACTTTCAGGACTGTTACCCGTAACCTCAAAAGTGGTAAATATTCCTTCCTTACAGACTGTGCACCTATCCTAGAACTGCCCCCACTTCACCTTTCTCACCTTCCTTATCAGTAGCCAATGTAAATTCTTTCAAAACTTTTTACATCTTTAAAACAGCCCCATCAGGACGGCAGATGTGTTGTCTTCCGCATCTAGCCCTGGTGCTGGCGCTTCAGCTGCGTGCCCAGGGACCTGGTCTCCTTTCTGGCCAGCATGTGGCTACATAAACCTTTTCTTTCAGAAAAGCTTTCAGCTGTGAAGGTTTTTAAAAACATGTCCATATTAGCCCTCTAAATTTTCTATACAGTGACCAGTAGATGATGTGATGTTCTTAAAATAGTGGATGATAACAACTATGATAGAAATTATGCTGATAAAACTTATTAGAAGTGCAAAATAAAAGTGTAAAGCCAGGTTGCATACTATACCAGAAAATGATGTATCTGTTTGCAAATCCTTAGATGACTAGAGTTACCGAGCTTGGAAAACATGCAGCTAGTGATTCACAATAGTCTTCAAGAGGATTAATTATCTATCCTTTAGTTAATTTAGACACAACAGCCTGTTCTCTAATGCCATCTTTACTGAATTCATCATGCAGTTTTAGAAATAAGAAGCAAAAGAAGAACCTGGCTCCTCCAATCCCCACCTCTCCCAAAATGGTTACATATTTTCTAATGAGTATAGACTGTTTTTATCATTTTTACAGCAAAATTGCCCTACAGCCAATTAGTGAAGAAGCAGAAATGTTTGTAGCAAAAATACTTGCAACAATAATGTCTACAGCAAAGATGTTTATGGCAAAAGTGCAGGACACATGTTTTGTTTGAGCAGATGCTGTAAGACACTTAAACAGACGCAGTGAGGTGCGTTTCTAACACGGAAGGCCTCTGGTCTCTCCACAGGCAGCTCCTTCAGCATGGGTCCTGAAATGAAGACATGGCACAAAGTGCACACCACCGCTCGTCTGCGCATGACTAAGAAATCAATCATTTTTATTGTAAGCCACAAAGATTCGGAGGTCATTATTTTTCTGCAGCAGACTTAGACTAGTTACATTAGACTTGGATTGTTCTACAACTGGCAAGCTCTGCCATACTTTCCAAGAGAAAACTTTATTTATTTTTTCTTAACAAACATTTATCAAGCATAAACTATGTGACTAGTATTTGGGGGGGAGCACAGAAAGCTCTATGCAAAATAGGTATGTAGTTAATAAATAATAACCATAAAAAGTGCTTACAAATAAATGAGAAAGGTTAATATTCTACTAGCAAAATGGATAATATATATAGAAAGGCAACTAAACAAATAAGTGAATCAAGAAGTAAATTGAAAAAGCCAATAGTTTCTAAGCTTATGATGCACATTTAACCACAAAAACATGTAAATTATCTCAAGAATATGAGTATTTTTCTAGCAAACTGTGCACTTTGCAGGGCCACACATTAGACAGGAATCTTCGCAATTCCTTAACTCTAGTTCACTTAACTGAGCACCCCGGGCCCAGCAATGAAACGCAGAGACGTGAAACTGTGTCCCCAGCTTCAGGTCTGGCAGCCCCCTACACTCCTGCTCCCTCTTTGCTCCAAAATACCATCTCTGAGGGTTGACTTCTTAAATTTTTTCACTAGTTTTTTAAGAGTTGGTAGCTCCCAAAAGAAATGCTTAGATAGTTTTAGTTAACTTTTTGCTTTTCTCCCATTCTCTCCAGTCAGGAACATCACGAATTCCTTTGCCAGTCTGTCAGGAGTAGGTGTGCAGAGCTGGTATTGTAGACCTGGGCCTCAAGTACAAATGTGGGGACGGATTTGATAGCTAAGCTGGTTCTCGCAGCTTGAGGACAAGGGAAGTGATACCGTTCCTGGCAATGTTCCGTCAGCTTCTCTGAGAGCCCTGGGATGTACCCACATCCCCAGGGCAGAGGTTGGGAACCTGAACACCCAACGTGATTGGGAGCTGGAGAAATGTCAGAGGCAAACTCCGCAGATATCTGATCTTGGAAGGATTCTGGAGCCAAGGTTTACGATTGAGATTATTCTATAATATTATACTTTAAATAGAATATCCACCGGCTCCATGGAAATATTACCCCCTGGCTTATCCTTCACCAGCTGAAGAGTTATTAAACAGATACTGGAATGTCAAGCTATAAACAAAATGAAAAAGACCCTTAGACTAGACCTCTAACTTGTTAGGTAAACAAGTTAACTTCTAGGGTGTCTTTCAAATACTTCTTATTTCATGACTCTTACAGGAGGTGCTGAAGAATGACTTGAGGAATCTGGGGAAATCAGGAGAAAAGGGAATTACAGAATTATATGGAGTTCAGAGTACTGGCATTTCAATATTACTCTCCATCCTGGCAAACCCCACGTTTGCCATCTGGTAAGATCTGTACCGCAAAAGTCAGTGTCGGTCTGAGCGGCCGATCTGTAGCCATGGGAAAGTACTTCCCAGCTTTCCAACCAGACACGACGACAACCACAAAGAACTGACTGAGTTCACTGTGGTTTCGGGGATGATATTTTCAGCCCTGTGTTTTTCTGTCAGGCATTCTCCCTGGATGCCCCATTGCCAGGGTCCTATACCTTCAGCTTTGCCCTTGTTCATCCATCCATGGACCCTCCCACCCACCGTTCATTCATTTTACCCAGCATATTCAGCAGACAGAAGAGCATAATGGATAAGATCTTAGATTCTGGCACCAGATGTCTTAGGTTCAAATTTTGGCTCCAACGTATTTAAGCTCTCGAACCTTGTACTACTTATTTGATCTCTCCGTGCTTCCGTTTACCCATTTGAGAAATGTTGATAACATTCCCTTCCTCAGAATTATTATAAATACTAAGTTGATTAATAATGTAAAACATTTAGGATAGTACCTGCCATATATTAATTATTGTGTAGAATTACTAGTGTGAGCACCTACCCCAGGAAATGCCCTGTTGAAGGAGGGATGGAAGACACATGAACAGCTCATTGATCATGTTTTCGGGGAACAGTAGCGGAGAGAGGGCATGAATACAAATAAATGTAACATTGGGTAGAAAGTACATATCACAAGATATCAATACAGTGATATGCAGTTAAAAGAAGGATGGGATTCATTTCGGCTAAGGAATCTGAGAAGGTTTCGTGATCAAATGAATAACGCATGTGGGAAAGAGCAGCGTGGCCCCCACAGTCCCACAGCCCAGTCAGGCGTGTGGCCTCTACGGCGTATTATCCAGTGCACTGGGAAGTGAGCAGTCGGTGGCCTTTTGTGATGGTGAACAGGGAGAGCAAGACTTTCTACCTTGTACTTTCAGGGGACCAGCACATACATACTAGAAGAGTAGACCGAAGGGCTATGCTGAGCACAGCACTCAGGAATTCTAATAAAGGCTCTTTGTGGGGGGGAGGAAAAAGGCAATCTTTCTGAACATCAGTCCTGCTGCGCCCCGCCCCCCCCCGCCACCTTTTAAATAAAATTCTCAAACTAGCCTTGCTTTTCCTCCTCCCTAAGCATTCTCGCGGGCATCAACTCTTCCCCGCTTTCCTCTTCTCCAGGCTGACTCTCCTTCCCTGCCGCCCCCCAGAATCCACCTCTTCCCTGAGCTAGCAGCTACTTCCTGCTGAACAGCACTGTGGAGCACTTCGAGCTTCTCCTTCCAGGGGACTTACCTCGCCTCGTTGTTAGGAATTACTTAATGCCACTCTTCCCCATTCGAATGTTAGCTACATAACCATGTCTGCTGTTCATTCTCTTCGGTGCTCAATAAACTCTTGTCGAGTAAATACAAAATAAGCAAGTGCAAGACACAAAAATCTAGTAATATTCAATTGTTTAGCCTTTTATCCCAGCTGTCTTAAGATCGTTGAAGAGAAACGAGACATCAAAATCGGCCTTTCTGGCTGCCGTGGTGGTGGAGGCGGACGTGGGAGTGGGCATGGGACCCAGACTACGGTAATTGTGATACCCCACGTTTGTGTTTCTATCAGAATTTTTCCTGGCAGTTTGCTAAAATGAACTTCTGGAGAGAACTCCTTTTTTATTGGATTGTGGAGGTGTAAGACTATAACCCCATAGCTGAATAAAGACAAAGAATAAGTCTATCACCTAGAAAGAAGGGGAAAATGAGGGGAGGGAGGGAGGGAGGGGAGGGGTGGCAGGGGGAGAAGGGCGGCTCAGGGTCCAGTTTTTAAGATCCACAGAAGCTGTTTTGGTTTTTTCTAACTCATCCCTAGCATCCTTTCTTCTCAAGCCAGTTGGTGTGGAGTTTTTGCAAAATGTTTCCGAAGGAGCCGTAACTATAAATAGATTCAGCATACATTTCTGCTGGGTAGATACTTAAATGTCAGCCGTGAGCTACAGGGTCAGATCCACGGGTGGGGGGGGGCGGGGGGTGGTGAGGAGAGAATTGAACCTTTAAAGACGAATAAAATTTAGTCTGGCAAAGACCTTTTCTGAACTTGTTTGTTCGCCTAGGTGTTTTTTGAAAACTACATCTGTTGTTTCAAGTGAGAATTTCACCACCGAACACTGGCTCACGTTAGATGCCAGCCCGAGCCCCGGTGGCCTGAGACAGGCACATAGTGCTGAGTTGCCTCACCAGGCAAAGACGATACACCAGACCGGGGAGGCAGGGAATAAAACAGATTCCACCACGGTTTTTTAGAGCTCTCTATAACAGGATTTTATCATCTTTATTAAAATGTTGTAAGCTGGAATTCTCACACTTCCTTGAGCGGCACTGCTGGCATGGCTTCCAACCAGGTGCACTAAGAGACGCAAAGAAATGTGAGACCCCTGCCCTACAGAGATCCCCACAGTTTAGTTGGGGGAGAATAAGTCATAAAATAAAATTGCTATGCTATACTAATACTATAAAATAAAAATACAAGTTCAATAAAGGGAGAGAGCAGTGCGTATTACAGCCAAGAGACTAGGGCTGGTAGCATTAGAGGAATTCGAAACAGTGCAAAGTCACTTTCAGCGAGACTGGACAAGGTGAGAGATGGGGCTTCAAGACACAGTGAGGTGGCGCGAGGAGCCCTCGGCCCTACTGTGTGTCCAGATCACACGGTCGTGGGGATTAGAGAAATAATCATAGAAAAAACAATCTAGGTCTACTATCTGTAAATCAGATTGAGCAGTAATCTTGGGGCTTGATGTGCTGAGCCTTCTTCTCCTGGTACAAGAGGGCGTGTTCTACCAGCCTCCCATGGTCGCCAGGTAGGCTAGAGCCCCCGATGCCTATGAAAGTGCCTGACTCGCGATAGGTGCAGGATACACGTAGGGTTCCTTCTTTGCATTTGCCTATTGCCGGGTGTCCTGTTGACCCTCTCTTAGCCGAGTGGACGATATTTTTAGCTTCCGCCCCTGACTGGGAGGCTAGCCTGCGCTATGTCTCAGTGCTCCCCCACCATGCTGGGCGCCGGCTTTGCATGGCGTTCTGGCTGGGGAGTAGGCACACCTCAGAAAACTAATTTCTGGGCTGGCTTGCCTCACCCAGGGGATCCTTCCAGTGGCATATTTTGTGAATGCTCACAACTCTTTTCCTCTCCCTCATTCCCATCAACATGCCAACACACACTTTAAAATGCCCTCAGATCCTGCTTCCACCAGACAGCGTAACAGTCGAGCTAATTAATGGTCTGCCTGCCCTTTCACGGTCTACGTGTGCACTCCCAGTGGCTTAAAGGAATGGGGGAGAAGGAGTGGTGGGGGGAGGACTTAGGGCTTCTGGGACTTGACCCTGAAGCTGTCTGAAAGTCAGGAGTCAAAGAAAATCCAGAGGAAAATGGCAGATTCTATTCTAAGTTCAGCCCCCAATCAATACGGTACAATTTTATAGCTCATTATTCCTTGTGCGTGCCAAAGCACAGTTGGGGAGGGGGTGGGGACAATGACGGGGGCTGGGAGGAGGGGCAAGGGCAGAGTCATATGGAAGCAATTAGCGGAGCCTTCATTCAAAAAAGCATTAAGGTGCTTGTAGCAATGAAGCTCAAGTGACCCCTAGGCTGGGCCCATAATTCACTAACACTTAATACCATTTACCCTGCAGATGTGCATTTTATACAGAAATATCAGCTTACCACTTTGAAAAATTAACCTATTGAAGGCTGTCAAATTCTGACGCCCTCGTGGGGGTATTATATGTTGTCTGCAGAGCTCTCGGTTTCGCCTTTTTTTCGCATCCCCCAGAACCGAGGATGCCTAGGTTAATTGGGAAATGAGGTGGCTAACAAGCGGGTGGAGAACGGTAGAGAGACGAGGACACACATAGAAATGCTGGTTTTCCCAAGGAGGAAATATTATTTTCTTTAGTTCCAAACACCAAGGTTTGGGGGGAAATACCCCCTACACAGAAACACACACTCTGCATCTAAGAGTCCTAAGTGGGAAAGTCCAGCGCTGACAAAGGGGAAGGTGGGTTGGGAGCATGAGGAAAAAGTGAGGCTCAGGGTATTGGTAGGACTAAGTTATGGTTTAAGGGAAGGTTTTTCATTACAATGGTGTTGATAAACTTTTGACTAGTGTAGTGATTCCGTTTGGTTAAGTAAGTATTTTTTTTAACTTTCTAGGAGACAGTGATGCCAATAAAAAGTATTCAATGGTCACCAATTTTTACCTCTCCGGTGAGTATTTAAATATGTTAATAACCGGTGTTTTTGAGGTTGACAGGACTGGGCACCCTCTGACAATGCAGGTAGAAAGTCAGTTCAGCAAAATAAAAACCTTTCTGTAGAGTTATTTAGTAATAGGTATCAAAGACCTTAAAAATGTGTATACAAAAGACCCATGAGATCAACTTATAGGAATTTTATATTAAAAATAAGGAAGGATGTGGGATTTGATACAATCTTCTGCATAACTTGGTTTTATGAAGAGGACGACTGAATAAAAGCTGAAGTCTTACAATAGGGAATTGATTAAAAATGGCACAGACATATAGCCTAATAAAATACATTCATTAAAAATTATATTTTAGAAAAATATTTGTCAGTATAAACCCAAAGTTTAGATTTAATCATTAACAGATAAAACACAAGCTGCAAATTAATTTGCAGTAAGGTCTCCAGATTTTGCAATTCCATTACATACGAATATGCATAAATTACATCGTGTTAACAATAAATTTGGCTAATAAAAATTATGTTTTCGAGCTTTCGTTGTTGTATTTGTTTTTTCATGGACCAAATACTGTCTTGGTTCAGGAAGGAGGCCTCGAGACAAATTATAAAGCTGGTTTCAGTGTCTTCTGAACGATCTCCTTCCTTGTCACCTTGGTGTCACTCACTCTCAAGCCTCCTTAGTGGTTTCTCTGGTCAGAATGACCCCAGCCTCTGCACTCACCGTGCCTTAGCTCCCGGGCGGCCACTGCCCCAGCCCCCTCCTGTTTCTAGTGCTCAGTGGCGTACCGGGTCGGACTGAAGTGGGAATCCCAGCTCTTTGACCTTCGGCAAACTATGTTATCTCTCTGGACCTTAGTGCCCTCCCCACCATGAAGTACTCCCATGAAGTGTCTTATAAGGCTGCTGTGATTAAATAAGAAAACATATGCAATGCCCTTGGTAATATAATCAATATTAATTATTAGTTGTTCTCAATTAATGATTCAAGATCAGGTTAATATCTACTAATTTCATTTTAGCAGGTATCATTACACTGGTCCCATATAACATGAAGCAATTTCCAGCTAGCGATATCTTCAGACTACAGGGAAGGGGTGGGGACCTACGGCCAGCCTCTCATATCACGCCTTCCGATACCACAGGGCATTCAAGCTGGCCTTCCCTGTGTCTTCAAATGAGGAAAGGAGAAGGGACACAGGAGCATAAGAAGGAATATGAGGTGCAATGACTTCTGAGTGTCCTTCCAACTAAATTGCACATACTATCAAAGATGAATCCTAGCCATCTAATTATCAGAAGAACGGGCTCTCTTGAGAAGATTCAGGACACATCCTCTTGAGAAGATCAGAAATACGAATGAGCCACCAGACCCACTTTTTCTGGTATCTGCGTTGTCCTCTTATCATCAGTTGCTCTCAAATTTGACTACATATTGGAATAACCTATGGAGTTTTAAAAAGCACTGATACCTGGATCCTGTCCCCAGAAATTTTGATATAATTGCTCTTAAGGAAGCGTTTCTAAAAATGAGAGCCCTAGACCAGCAACATAGCCTCATCCAAGAATCTGTTAGAATTGAAAACACTCAGATCCCACCGTGAAGCCACTGGGTCAGAAACCCTGCAGGTGGGGTCCTGCAGCCTCTCGCCAAGCCCTGCAAGCATTTCTGATGAAGGCTACTATTGGTGAACCACCAGTCTAGGCTGGGACTCGGCCATCCAGAAAGTTCTACAATGTCCACATGATTCTCATTTTGCATCCAGGTTTGAGAACCACTGCTCTAGACCCTTTTATTTTTTTCTGAGGATTTCTGGGCTTTTTGAGTCTCACTTTTATATGAATCCAAAGACGTTTTCCTTTGTTCTTACAGCTCCTGTGGAAACGGTTTTCTATTATTTCCAGGTGGGGTGGCAAGGTTTGCCATTGCACTGAGGGATGTCAAGTTCTCTGAACCATTGATTAATGGACCACAGCCAACCGTCCTCCAGCCACAACTTGTGGTGAGCTGGCAAGCCAAGATGCTCAGTCAGGGCCGAGAGAAAGATAAAAGAGCAGAACCAACAGAAACAGGATGATAGATCAGAAGATAGTCAGCCCAGCAGATCAGCAACGGTCTTGAAAGACAAGGGCTATACATTTAAACCTAAGCCCTTTGCGTTTATGCTAGAGAGCCCCCACTGGGCCCGTGGCCTCCTAGGTTTAAGTTCAACACGGCTTTAAAGGGCCATCGCCATAATCACGTTCCCGGTGGGAAAAATGGCATGTTTGACTGGACAGAACCCAGCCCAGGCCTCTCAAGTCTGGACTGAATTCTAGCGCTGGCGTTGCTGTTACAAGATGCACTGACTTGAATAATTATCTTATCCTTTCTGGGCCTCGATTTCACCATCTGTGAAGCGATTACTAAGGATCATTTTCCATTTGGCAGCACTTGAAAAGACATCTACAGTCTATTTAAACAAAGGTCGAATGCTGAGACATGCCTGGGAGCTGCATGTGAGGGTGAAGATGATGGCTGAACTTTCTACAAACCCTTCGTGGGGCCAGTTTCCCAGAATTCATGCATCTTACCTTGAGTCACCATTCGTAGGTTCAGGCGATCCAACTACCTCGTTTCCTATTTACTTCCAACGTATAAGGCATGGCTGACACAACATTTCATTGACCCTCACAAGCAGCCCCATTTCGCCATTGAGGAAGCCCAAGTAGGTACGAATGAACTTGCCCGTGAACCATATGTTACAACAAAGCGCAGTAGCCAAGTTAACACTGAAACTCACATCTTGTGATTCTTTCTCCTTTGCCCCTGAACCATTCCCTGTAGCTTGTAAAATGCAGTTCCTTTCCCTGTAGCCAAAACAAAACTACATTTGGAAACCAGAATCAGAAGTTTGCTGATAGTCTGTCACATGTTTCATAAGTGATTAAAGGAGAAGCAGAGCTTGCCGATCTCCTGGGCCCTCCCACTCCTCTCTCAGATCCCCCAACACTTAGTATAAATGATCTGGCATTAGGATAGAGATCTGTTCATTAGTGTGCCTTTGAAAAACATTAATCTGCTGGAAAGAAAAATTCCTCTTCATAGGGACAACCATAATCTTATCAGAAACGAGCAGGACAATAACAGGAAGAGGGAGGGGACTGGAATGTAACAGAGAGTGGGACTGTAGGGAAGGGGGCAGGCTACAGGGGAGGCCTTGAATCTGAGGCTGGCAGCCATGATATTATTGTGAGCTGCAAACCTGGGCAGGGAGCCACGGCCCCCGGAGCGGAGGCAAGGCCCAGCGCACATGCCCAAACTGCTGCCTCGGTGTGTTCTTCCCTGGGTCCTAGGACGGAGCGTGGACAGAGGTATATCTGCGCAGGATTTCTTTCCCTCATAAAGGACCTCCAGGTGAAGCTTATAGCCACAGGATAATGAAGGCAGAGCTTAGGTCTGAAGCAAGAGAGAAATCACCTTTAAGGTCATGGAGTCCACCTCCCATCCTGTGCTTGAATTCCTTACATCTGTCCCTTTCTGTCACAAACCCAGAGACAGCGCATCCCTCCACTGACTGACTCAAACAGAAGAAGCTCTGCCCTGTGTCTCTCGTGCAAACCACCTCATGCCGGAGGATTCCGGAGCGGTCTGCGCCTAAACCTTTCCACACCAGAACCAGCCACAACAAAGAGCAATTCCCATTTTCTTTGGCTCTCAGATCTCAAACCTGCCGGGGTCCCAAACTGCTTTCTCATGTCTCACCTAGCCTCTTCGTACAGTTTAAACTTATTTACTTTATTTTGTCTTCAGTGGAGATAGGGAACAGCTGCCCAACCTCCTGGACATAATAACACGTTAGACACTTGACAGAAACAATGTAGCCCACAGAAAGGACCACCCAGACGTACGGATCTGTCTCACAAGAAAAGCTGAGGGCAGAGCAAATATTCCAGGACTTGGCAGTGTTCTGCCCTTCTAATTATGCCCTACACAAAACTATAAAACCTTCAGCGCAGAAATTTCGATTTTGTTCTTGAATATCCTATTTAACATGGTATACTTGTCCTTAAATATAGCCACGCACACATCTGTTCCTAGAATCCTTGCAGTACGACTTGCTTTCCTCGCCACTTTACTTCGTCTTTAATTGTTGTCATGAATACAGCCTTCCCTACCTCTTCCCACAATGCCCCTCTCCATTTATAAAAGCCTTTAATCTTATTTTCCCCTGAGACTTTCTGAAGTTAAATGATAAAATGGATTGGGATGTCAGTCCAAAAGTCCAGTGCTCCAAAAATCTCAGACACTCTGCCTAGGAGATGGGTCTTTGGGGGCAATTAAAAGATAATGTCAATAGGGCTGGACAGTGTGACAAGCTAATGGTCTCCTGCTGCCAAAGAAGAGGCCTCAGAGAGACCGAGACGTTATTTTCAAAGCCGGAGACCATTATCCTGTCACAGCACCATCCTTCGATGACTTTGCTGCTATTATGCCCAGTGATTAGAACAATAAATAAAAAAGAGGCAGCAAGGAATAAATGCACATTCCTGCAGTGAACCAGCAACCAGACTGGCTCAGTCTGAGAGCAAGGTTTACCAGATATATTTGGCCATAGGCACGTGCGTCTAAGCCACTGAATCCAGTCAGGTTGTCTTTTGTTCCCATCCGTGGCTTTCTTGCGACCAAGCTTTTACTTTTTCCGTTACCTGTCACAGCTGGACTTCTCTGTGTCATCCAACTCCTACCCGTCCTTCAATACCCAAGTCAGAAACCTTTGCCCATTTGGCCTATAGGTAACCTCGTCTAAGCCCCTTTATTTTCTACCTGCTGTGCTCCTTTGTTGTCATGACCTGCTTCATGATATCTCTCCGACGGTGGCCCCCTTCGCTCCTGCTGCTGAAATTCTCAGGAACTGCTGTTTCTCCCAGCTGGTCTGTGAACTCTTGGTCAGTAGACCTTATATCTCATACATATTTCTACCACTTAAAATCCCAATCTATGCTCTCAATAAGTATCTATTAAGTAATTGAGCTTTTGTGAATATTTCTCTTTGTATTAGTCATGGCGGGGAAGGTACAGTCTCTGCTAGGACACGATGCCCACCTCTTCCAGCAGGTGACAGGGTGGAAATCGACGTGGTCTGGCGTGTGGTCACTAGAAGGTGAGATGGGGACAGAGTAAAAGAGTCCTTTTGTGAATCACTGGCTCCGCTCGCATCCTTGGGTATCGCCTATCAAATATTCTCTTCTTTTCTGAAGTGGTATGACCCTATAAGAGGTCCTGGGTCTGGTGTCCAGGTTATTTTCTGAATAACCGATTGATTTCTGGCCTATTACTTCCATACCGCGTGTTCGTGTGAACTTAAGAAAAAAGGAGCTGTTGCTTGATATTGCCCCTCCCCATAGAATTCTCTGTGCAAGTACTTTGCATTGGACCTTTTGGGGCCTTCTCCCTTTTATTTGTATTTTTAGTTTGTCAGTTAGCTAGCTAGTTAGCTAAACATCTCTGTCACCTTACACAAATATCAGCATATATAGAAAGCGGGGATGGAATTTGCTATTATACGATCACTATTATCTCTAAACTTTAAACCAATTCCAAATTTGTTCTAATGTTATGAATTCAGAAATATCGAGTTCTTTACTGTCAAGAAAGACTGCCACTGGACAAATTTTTCTCCTAAGATCAGTAAACTAGGAATCAGAATACTTGAGATATATTTCCTTCTACCACAGATTCGCCATACCATCTGATTTTAGAATGCCTTTGCTCTTGTTGACATTCTAAATGATCAAAAAAAAAAAATACACAGTCTCTACTGTGTGCTCATTTTTGAGCCCTTGACAAACAAGACTTTTTTTTTTTAAACAAATGGTCAATCAGCTTAACAAGTGTCCTCCCTTAAAAGAAGGTACTCCAAGGCAGAAAAGAAGAATGACAGCCCAAGTTTACCTGGAAGTATTGACAAATACTTCTTCTGGCCCCAGGCTTACACCTTGTAGCTCCAGGGTCTGGCCCACGAGTGGTCACTGTGATGAGCTATGAAGCTGCACGTGGGCCGTTGGGTTAGGACCCAGGCCAGCAGCTCCTAATTCAGCATTACTTACCAATATTTCTTACCAATATTTCTCTGCCAACAGCCCCAAACATTTTGAGAAAATGTTTTATAGCTTAAGACATATGATGTAAAGGTTAATAAAGAATTACTTGCATGTTTCATTTTGTCCTCAAATGCCAACAGCAAGAACACTTTCAGGAACAGCTGACCCTAGAAGTTAGGTGGGCCACCAAGTAGCTGCAGTGACCCCTGCTGCTGCTGGGATCCCTGGCCCAAGGAGAGATACAGAAACCTAGGCCGGGTAGGTTGAAACTTCATAGATGTTTCCCGACCCTGAAATGGGTTGCAGGTGTTTGTCTCCAAGATGAAAACAGATAATGAATAAAACATGCCTGGTGTTTTGTGTCCAGAAAATGTGACAAGCTTGAATCTGATGACTTCAAAAATGAGATGAAAAATGAGTTTGAGCTCATCTGCAAAGCTTTTAACAAATCCAAGATGCTGGGTAGCTGGTGTTGCTGCTCACGGAGTCCGGTTTGCCCAGGTTTATGGGAAGAGGGGGATCAGTGGGGGTGGGGGACCTGGAAGGGAAAAGAAGGGGAAAGATGCTCAAGAGAAGTACAAACCAAGTTCTGGCTGGGGTAGCATGTAGAACTTTAGGAGGAGAGCTGTCCTGGCAATTACACTGAACACTAAGTTCGACCCTTATCTTTAAGCCAGAGGAAGAGATACAGATTCCTCGGCAGACCGACGTATTTTATAGATCTGCTCAGATTTATAGGCTCGGATGTAACGGCGTTTCTGTATCGTCACTGATTCCACTTTTGCTTTGGGTAGTAAAACAGGAACACTTCTTGCCGTTTTGTAGTCTAAAATTAAACATTCAATGTCAAGTCATCTCTCTACTACATAAAAACCTAGACTGACACATGTGGAAAGTAAGATAACCTTTCGTGAATATTTTTTCCATAGGATGTTATCTTACCTCCCACGCGTGTAAGTGCAGATCTTTTAAAGAGAACGATGGATTGAAATCAATTTTTTTTAATTGTTTTATACTCGGTCTGGGTGTATTTCTATTAACATTCCGACTGCGGTTTAGGAAACGCCCAGTAGGTGTAGCTGTAGCCCTGCTCCACTTACTGGCAGGACGGTCTGGCGCGGACTCCACACTACTTTGTGAACTCTGCTCTCTGCGTTCTCAGTGACGGACTCTGTCTCTTTCTGCACCGTTGCTACTGTCAAAGAAAAGCTAGTAAGTTGGGACCCTGGTTTAATTTCTCATATTTTGTAACTTTCAGGGAAAATATGTAATCAAGTTCCTAGTTAGCACACCTACTAAAAAGAGCAATTTGGTAATGGCCCCCTAGTGGTCCAAACTGGTACGTGCAGCTTCGTAAAATGCCAACCCACCGACTCGCTGGGACTCATTTCTTCAGTGCCTACAAGGTGACACGCTCTGAGGACGCAAAGATGTATTCATATCACTGGCTCTGTCATTGTGACTCTTCACTTCCATATACTATGAAGTATAAAGCTTGAAGTAATCTAACACGTTACCTAATACCCAGTACAAATTTGTTACAGTAGCAGGTAACTCAAGCTCCACTATTGATCAATTTCATAATCTTAGAAAATTCACGATACTTTCCTGCGTCTCCGTTTTTTTCAGTCCTCCGAAGTAAAATGTCAATCACATCTGCCTCAGAGGATTGTAATGAGGGCAAACAATGTGATTTACCTAAAAGCATTTGATATTGTGCTATACCAATATTATTTTTCCTATTAGTATTATATGGATTTGATCATGATGAAGCATGGTCTCATAGATTCTATCTAGAGCTCACCTCAGTGGGTCACACTGTAAGCGGAGGGCCTCCGCTCTGTGCTCTGCTTGTAGTTGTAGCAGCCTGTATGTTAGTAACTGATTTTTCTTGTCTGTCTTAACTATAAGCTTTCCTGGTCAGGGGCTCTGAGATAGTCATCTCCTTTGCCACAACATCTGGAATAATGTTTGGAAAACTGTAGTCACTCTACAAATGTTTGTGAAATAAATATTGCTGAGTGAAGCACAAAATCGCATTTTTAGAGACCGCTTCCCTTCTCTTTACTCATTTGCCTCTCTGAGTCATTAAACCAGATAACAGGGTAGTATTCAGATACTTTGGGGAATCTGACGTTACCATCATTCTTAGATATTTTTCTAACTTGGAGCAAACCAATCAACACACATTTAATGAGAACAACCTATGATCAAGGTAGTATATTATATGCTCTGGGATATAAACACTTTTGTGTCACCATCAAGGATATAAGAAATATTGCAGAGAGAGAGAGAGAGTTGAGTCCAAGAAATGTGAGTGAAAGATAGCTAGCCATAAACCAAAACTCAAGCTCCCACTTCTATAGCTTCAAGTTGCATTCAGAAGTGGTTGTTGAGTCAGGAACTAACTATTTCATCATACTTGCAAGTGAGGCCACATGACTAGTTTTTTCCCCCAGTGGAATGTAAAAAGAATGCAAGTTTGCCCCTTCTAGGCTGAGTTGGTATGGCATCTGGCATGGTCTGTTGGATGGGTACCAAAAAATCTGAGGCCTGGGAGGATATTGTAGGAGAGTATGACAGAAGAAATCTGGGCTCCTGAATCAACCTTTGGAGAAAAAATATTAAATGACTGGAAACCTTCACTATGTCATGAATAAGAAATAAG
This sequence comes from Mormoops blainvillei, assembly GCA_004026545.1. Lineage (NCBI taxonomy): Eukaryota > Metazoa > Chordata > Mammalia > Chiroptera > Mormoopidae > Mormoops > Mormoops blainvillei. The sequence goes on along the minus strand of PVJD01007333.1, from coordinate 12,809 downwards.
CTTCCATTGGGTTAAACCACTAAAATTTTGAAATTTATCTGCCAGAGTAGCTTGCATTATCCTTACACCATTCCACGTGATTTTCAGAGTAAATACTTTGAAATCAGAGGAGGGAACAGTCACCGTGGGATCAAAGAGGCTAAAAGCTTCCTTCAAGAGATGAAGTTGGAACCGACTTGCAGAGCAGAGGCCATACCCAAGTGGGAGGACCCACACAGTGAAGATACCAGGCCAGGAGCTTGAACACATACAGAGAAGACGGGGAGCAGATAAGTCATACCAGAATAACAAGATAGTTCTGAATCCAATGACTGTCACTAAGCTTTTGATCACCACTTCAAGTCTTTCGGCTGGTCATTGTTATTAAGTGAGTGTGGGTCATAAGCAGGTCTCTTATTACAACAATCAGGCATTTTATTCTTCCAGCTGAGCCAGTTTGAATCTGACAGTGTTAGCTCTGACCAGGTACACAGGAACGTACAGCACTTATTTCCATTTTATTTTGGATCTGCAATTTCTGATATTACTGCAGGCCCAATTAACCCTAAGTATGAGAACTCAAAATTACTTAGGAAAGCCAGATAGAGCAGGCACGTCCCATTCCAGTTTCTCTTAGGGTAGGTTTCAAGAGCTGATGAAATGCACATGTGGCTCTCTCTCCACTCTTCCGTGACAGCAGAGATGACATAGAGTACTGTCTTTGCGTCCCCCTCTAAACACAACCAAAACTTTGACCTTAATTGAAACAGCATTACAGATAAAAAGTTAGAACAGAATGGAATGACAGGGCTCATATAATTCGGTGCACTGATTTTGTATAGCGTCACTTTTTTCCTTACTGGGAACCAAAGATTTATAACTCATACATATGCATAAAGACAGGGGTAAATCAGAGACCAAAGTCCTATAAACTATTAAGTTAATTGACTCTCCTTTTGTTGTAAGTGACAAACTACTGTAAGGGGAAAAAAAAAAACAATAATAAAGATACTAAAATTTCTCTTAAAATCCAGAGAGATGGGTAAACCTAGGCTTCAAGAACAAGAAATCATCTGAGTTTTTTTCTTTGCCTCTTTATCTGCTTTATTCTTCTGGGTTTGTTTTTTTTTTTTTCCAGAATTGTTTACTCAATTTCCTTGTATACATGGGGGTAAATGACTGCTGCCAAGAGATAGCCAATTCATGCCTCAGTCCAAGACAATGGAAAGATTATTCCCAGCCCTTATCTCTTAGTCTCTATTCCAAACACAAGGAAAAGAATCTGATTGGAGTAATAAATTTTGGCCAAGGTAGGAGAGGCCATGCACATTGTCTGGAGTGGAGCTGGGGAAATTCGTGGGTGAGAGGGAGAGATGATTTCCAGAAGAGGCGAGGTTTATTAGATAGACAAACCAATGCCAAGTGACTAACGCAAGGAAACACACAGCTAGCTAATGCAGGAAAAAGAAGAGAATGCCAAAAGGTCAAGTCGATTACCCCAGGAAATAGAGTAAACAAATGAAAGGGAAAGGATTAGAACCAGCTTCTTAATCCAGTACTGGCAGCTATTTATTAAATGCTTCTCTCTCATCATTTCAGTCCTCAAGAGAGGGTCTTAGTCCCTGAAATCATTCCTGAAAGAAATCTGTCACAAATAGTCAACTCTTGGCATATATTCCCCCCTGAGATTCTAAAACACCAACCGCCAGGTCATTTCAGACAATTGTTTGTTCCTGTGCACTGTTCTCTCCTTTTCTTTCTCTTTTATGTGGACACTGTGTATTGTGCTTAACACAGATGGTCTCCTGTCAGAATGAGTGCCTGCTAGAGTTGTCCAGGCAGATGCCAAAATGTGCAACTTGGAAAAGACGATGCCCTGGAAGGAAAAGACGCGTTCATCACTAGGCTGCATTCACACTGCCTGGATTTACCAAAAACAAAAGAATCCGTGCATCCCAAGCATTGGTCACACTGTGTCATCTTCCAGAGTTCAGATGTGCCAGGCTATTTGAAAAGTAGATGAAGCAGCAACACCTTCATTAGCAAAGCTCATGTCTCAGCTTCCGGCATGATGAGTGACACCGTAAAAGGTCTGATCCCCAAAGCTTGCAGTGTCACCTTAAACTTTAAAACATCTTCTCAAGAGGATTGGTTGGTTGAATGTAGTCCATTGAATTCCATATCACTGATGTATTCTAATGGATGAGATGATCCCTGTAAGAGCCGCAGGTCAGGGTTGCTCGAGGTGCTTCTGGAGACAACTTAGACCAGGGGTTGTCGGCTCTCGGGGGCCTCTCTTGTATGACCCCCAAGAGAGACTCAGTATTAACTAGTAGCAAATAACATGGTTGCCTCTCCAAAGTCCAGCTGCTCCACGCAATTGGAGTTTGAACCGTTGCCACAAGTTTGACTTTGATCCTACAATAACATACCTCCTGACCAAATTTCTTGGTAAATACCTGTTATTATTCAATAATAATAAATGAAATTAATCGAAAGAAATTACATATTTCATCTAGAAGCTAATGTTGAATACTACCTGCCAGCTTCTCTCTGGGAAGAATGTTTTTGTTCGTGCTCTTTTTTCATTTTAATTTCTAGTCTTTTTGTTAAAAAAACACACGTAAGTCTTTTTGTGTCTATAACAAGGCTAATCAGTTAGATATAAGAACACTGGCCTGGACTGAAGGCAGAGGCAGATTAAGGTTGGTTGAGGCCCCAGGCACAGAAGAAAATATTGGGCTCCTTAAAAAAAGAGAGAGAGAGAGACAAGGAAAACAAAATCACACGCCCTCAGAAGTCGGGGTCCAGGGTGCACGCCCGGTGCACCCAGCGTTGAACCTGCCTCTGATTGAAGGCTAATGTTATCAATATTTCGCAGCTTGAAGATTCATAATTCCCTTTCAAATGGACACTTTTAAAGAAAAAAGAATCTTTTATGGTTATGAAATATGTTTGTTTTAGTAAATCCCGAAGGTAAAGGGAAGTAAAGCTAAGCAAATTCGAGTCACCCAGAGTCCCCAGACCCAACACTAACCACTCTCAGTATTTTCAGCGTTAGCCATTTGAACGTGTGTATGTGGATGTGTGGCTAGAACTTCTCTTGCTCCTCCCCTCCCTTTGCCCTGCATCTCAGCCCCAGGTGAGAAGGGGTTTCACGTAGGACAGCTAAAGGTGGTCAGTACTAGCAAAGAAAGAAGTGCATGTTTGCCTTGTGGACAATCTAGTCTAAAACATACCAAGTCACATAACTCACCAGCAGTGCAGCACAACCCCTTCAAGATGATCCAGCTACACCCAGAAAAATCAAGAACCAAGTGACATTCCTCTAAGATGGAGCAAGGCTTCCGGTGAGAGGAGAAAGACATTAAAAGACCAATGGATTCTCGGATGTGAAGGAAATATTGGATGCACTTCAAAGGAGAGTTAGTATAATTTAAATGGTGAGATTCATTCGAAGGAAAAGCAGTGGTTTGTGTCATCTCCTGTGCCCTGAATACTTGGGTGAAGGTATATTAGGGTTCTGGTCACAGGCTGGACCAGCAGTTGGGTTTCCAGCTGCTATCAGCATAACAAAGACATGTGTCACATGTTTTTTTTAATTAGAATTATATTCAAAACAACTTCACATCCAGTTTTCTAAAACTTAAGATTATATTGTGAGCATCGTGACATCGCTAAATATTTTTTGAAATAGGAATCTGTCAGTGATTGTATAATATGCCACTTAGTGATGCACCATTGTTTATTTAACTGGTCCTTTTGTGTTGATGGTTTCAATTTTGACACTTGCTCTTCCATTATAAATTTACCAACCAACTATACCAATCTTTGGTTACATGCATAATTGTCATTTTTACTTCCCGTAAGAAAAATTTTTGACCCATAATTAAGGATATTTTTTTTAATCTTAAAAAATATTACTAAATTCAATTCCAGAAAAGTATAAAAGGTCTCATTTGACTCTCATATATGTGTTAGTCTGAAAGATGATTCAGATTAGATCATTAAAAAGGCATCTGCACAGCCACTGAATTAGGTTTTTAAAATAGAAACATACCAAATTAACAATGAACCTTACCTCTAATAATTTTAAAAGGGCAGTACCCTATTGAAAATTCATACTATTACCTAAAGGAAAAGAAAGCAGAAGCAAAGCTAATGGTACGCATTGGGCCAGCAATTCTGACTTCTAATTATAGTCAGGCACTCACTACCTAGGAATACGTGCTCTCGAACACAGGATGCATCTGAAGGCTGCTATCTCGGCTGCTGCCTTTGGGGTCGGCTCCAAGGCCTTCCCACTGGGGACCCGGTCAGTGTGCATGCAAGGCTCTTATGCATGAAGCCTGAACCCTGCTCCACATTTTCGCTGCATCTCCAGAAACCAAGCTAATTACCATTTAGAGCCCCTTTGTGTTACTTCAGGAAACACAGGAGAATTGGAAAGCTTCTCGTCGTTCATTTACTGTTATCATACCTTACCAGACAGATGAAATAACTTTTCAGAGTTCTGAAAGCTTAACTGGGGATAGGTGAGTGACACAAAGGAAAAGGCATTAGACCTGAACGTCAGAAAAGACTCCCTTCTATGCAGAAAGAGTTATTTATGAAATTGGCTCCCCAAACAGAACCAAGGAAATCTTACTGCTTAGGACAACTGAAACTAGATTGGAAGAAAAATGTCTTACTACTGGAGGATGAGACCTAGGTGACGGTTACGGCATCTCTCTTCCCTCTTCGCACACACACACAAAACTGAGAAAAACTAGCCTAAGAAATGGGCTTCTCAGTTTGCTCTAAAGAGCATCAAACCTGCTACCGTAAGATTCTACGCACACACGCGCACCCTACACATCAGAAACTCTCACCCGTCACAGCCAAGCAAGCGTGACAAACGTGCCCCTATACCAGCAGATCCAGTGACTCGCATTAGCTCCTTCAAAACCCTATCGTCTAGAAGCAGCAATATGCGCACGTGCGTGTGTGTCTGTGCGCGTGCACACACAGTGTTCTTAGCAATAGCAGCGGTACATCAGGTAGCAAAGCAAAGGGTTTGAAGGAGAAAACAAAGCAAAGGGAAATGCCCTGTCTTCCATCCTGGCTTATTGTGGCCTGGCTTGCATTTACCTTTGTATTTATTTACTTTCCTTAAAATGGCATTATTTGAACTTGCAAATTCCTAAGTCAATCGTTTCATAATTTAGGACTGGGAACGGAAGGCTTTTTTCATCACACGGGTTAACAATGCAAGTGTGCAGTATGTTTTTGAATACTGCTTTTTCTTTCTTTTTATGATATATTTGTCAAAATAAATTTTGGTTTCCCTTTAAAAGGGCCCCGCCCCCCGCTTTACAATTGCCACTGCTGAAAATGTTGGGCCACGGGCTTCTTCGTGTCTTGAAGAAGTAAAACCGTGTGACCCTCTGCCTTCTGAGTATGCCAGTGTCCCGTGAGATTTCCATTTTCTTCCTTCCATTTCCTTTTCCTTTGCTTCCTGTGTTCAGATGTTATCTCTCCCCATTGTGTGGCTGTGTGTGTGTGTGTGTTTGCGTGTGTGAGCGAGGGGGTGGGGAGGGAGAGAGGGAAAGGGAGAGAAAGTCAGCATTAAGCACCTTCTTTCCTTCCTTGCAGAAGACAAGTAAATGGATTCGCCCCTTGGCAGAAAACTTCGAGAAGGTCATAAACCCCTGCTTTCGGACTAGACTGTGGCTCTGTTCCACCTACCTGGCCTATTGGGTTTTTGGTGAAACTATATTTTACGGTTTATTTGAATTTCCTTACATGCTGAATACCTTCCACTTGCTTCGTCGGAGCTACTCTTGCCCATTCCATCCTTCTCTGTGCGTGGCAAGGCTAACCCAGGTGCACAGCATAAGGGGCTTCCGGGTGGGGCTCCGCCCGAGGGAAACCAGCAGGGCACAGGGGTGCGGTGGGACAGTTCTTTCTCTAATTCCATTTCTAGCAGGTCGCAATGGGTTAGCTCCATCCGCGTAGCAAAGGCTGCAGCTGCTGTCAAGTGATTTTCTCTATACATCTGTCTCCGGTTCAGGTAATTGCTTCTTTACCCTCAGAAATAGGAGTAACAATAGCCCCCTGCAGCAGGCTTTTCCAGCCTCGTAAATTATCTCTTTATTAAACTTTCCTCAAATAACTAAATTCTAGTGCGCTATTTCCTTTTGGGACCCTAACTGATAACCCTGATAATTATTAGGTTCTATCTATTATTAAATGTAAATATATATGATATCCTCATCCCGATAAAATCTCTATAAATCCTTGCCAAAAAGAAAAAGGAGACAATATTTTAAAAGGTGTATTTATATGCATATTACAAGTTTTCTTTATAAATCAAAGGGTCTTATATTGTTTGGAAGGCATCCGTGTCCTTATTAATCAGCTATTTGTTTTCTGTTTATCAAATGTTCGTAGGTAACAGCAGTAAACTTTGGTTGCTTAGTCAACTAACAAATATTTGCTGAGGCTCTACGAGATGCCCACCATATCGAAGAGCGTGGAGCACGGCACTTCATAAGAGAGGCAGGATTTCCACCTGCAAGGAGATTGCACCACAGTGGAGACAATCAGGAAATGTTTAAGTGCTGTATTTTGCCGTGTTTAATGGGCACCCATGTTTTTGGCACAAACTTTCAGGGGAATAAACCTTTCGTTTTAATTTTTTAATTCAATTTTTTATTTATTTATATTTAGATACTTATTTCTTGTATTATAAAGGAATTTTAGCATTTATTTTTGAATATATGGATATCGTTTTTGCTTTCTGGAGTTGCACTTTTAACACATAAAAGAATTAAAAACATTTATATAGACATGGAGTTAGTACTAGCCACATATAATGCACATTCTTATTTTTCCCTCAAAACTTTGGGCGAACAAGTGTGCATTATACGTGGCAAAATACGGTAAACCAGGCAATGAATAGGATAATTAAAGTGCTGGTATGTGCTATGAAGAAGATAAAATAGGGTAAGTGTGACAAGAGAATGACAGCGATGGGAGAGGTCATTCCGTGCAGGGAGATGAGAGAAATTCTCTCTGAGGATGACACATGATTTCAGGCCTAAATCATGAGAAAATCCAGCCAACTGGGAAGATCGTTTCATTTAGAGGGAATCATCAGCACAAATGCCATGATATGAGGCTATCTTTTGGTATGTTTGAGGCTCCACAGAATGCCATCGATGAGGCAAAGCAGACCAGAGGAACGAGAAAAGATGAGGTTGTGAGCATCATAAAGCCAGATAACGCGGGGCTGTGTAGGCCATGGGAAGAAGTTTGAATTTTGTTCAAAGTGACCCTGGCCAGTGTGGCTCAGTTGGTTGGGCATCATCCTGCAAGCAAGCGGTCACCAGTTCAGTTCCTGGTCAGGGCACCCACCTAGGTTGCGGGTACCATCCCCGTTTGGGGCCCATTCTAGAGGCAACCGATTGGTGTTTCTCTCTTACGTCAATGTTTCTCTCCCTCTCTTTCTCCCTCCCTTCCTCTCTCTAAAATAAGTAAAAGAAAATATTATTTTTAATGTTCAAAGTGTATTTGGAAGCCACTAGCAACTGTTAAATAGGGGCGTATGGTTTAGAAAGATCACCCTGACTGCTAATTGTAGAAGGTACTCTACGTAAGGAAGCAAACGTCGAGGTGGAAAACCACTCCAGGGGCTACTGCAGTGATCTAGGTGAGAGGCAGTGGTGACTTGGGAAAGGGTGGTTGCAGGGGAGATGGTGAGAATTGGTTGTATTCAAAATATTTTTTAAAGTAATAAGTCTGGACAAGAAATTGAGGGAAAGATAAGGAACTTGAATGACTTCTGAGTTTTTGTCCAGAGTAGTTGAGCAACTAATGATGACATTTATTAAGCAGATAATGCTAGGTAAATTTTCAGCTTTTGGAGCAATCAAATGTTTATACCACATGGAGTTTGATATGCCAATTAAACATCATTAGATGTTGAGTAGAACATTAAATATTCAGGGGACTGCAGTCTTCTACTACCCAGATTTCTGTTCTCTTTTAAAAAGTGCAGCATGGTAGGTGAACACATGCATAAAGTACAACCCAACTGGAAGTTTGCATGTCACCAAACTGCCCTATTGACCCCTGGTTAGAATATCTAAGAAAATGCTCTGGATTCAACCCTCTGAAATGTATGCGTGAATTTTACTTTCTATGGAATTAAGTCTGACAATGAATGTGATAGCTTATGGAAGAATCAATTCACCTATTCGTATGTCAATAGGATGTGTTCCTTTATTCTCTGATATCCATTAATTAACCTCAAGTTAATAAGAATAGATAATGTGGCTAATATTTTAGTATCTCTCCACTGGCCAGAAGCTCAAGATTAAAAATCCATTCCTTTCCAGAAATTCCAGTCTTTTCATTACTAACTTGATATTTATCTTCAATACAACCTGAGCTACCAAATATCGAAGGGCCTCTTCAGTAATCAATTGAAATTTATTGAATTCAGAAGTTCCCAGAGAGCCTGCCTCCTTGAACTTGACTCAGGAGCCAACACTTTGCAGGCCCAGTATCAGAAGGGACTCACGCCATTGCTTAATCTGGAACACGCATTGTTCATGCCAGTAACCTGAGACCAGTGAGAGTAAATTGTCTGAAATCACAGCAAAAAGTAGCCACTGTGTCTAGAACCTAGTCTCCCAATTCTAATTCGGTGTCATTATTATTACCCTTCAGGACTCCTGATTTATTCATTGTCACACATTTATGGAAGCTCACTAGGTATTTAACCCTAGAGTAGCTGCTTGAAGATCTAAATAAGTCAATGTGGTCCCTATCTTCAAGTCACTGAAGTCTAGTGAGTGACTTAATGTAAGTAGGAAATTTTTGATAAAAGATACGGTAGGTGTTACAATAAAATAATGAGCAAAAGTATGTGAAATCTCAGAGGAAGTTTAGACTTGTTCTGCCTTGGAGCTTTGGAAAATCCTAAACAGAGGCTGAAAGCTTTTATGTTGAGTCTTAAATAATGAAGAAAAGCTGCCCGGACAGGAAAGTGAGGGGTGAATGCTTTGTACTCACAGAAACATTTGTGCCACATTGAGTTATGCAGGTGCCTTGGGGAAATGTTCCTGTGCTTCTACCATGTGTATATTCATAATTTTATTCAAAATCACTTACTGAGAGCTTATGAGGAGCAAAGTACTGGTGTCAGTAAGACATGGTCTAGGGTTTCTAGGAAGTTTCCATCTTCAGTACATAGCACACTGTTGTAAAGTAAAAGACCTAAAGAGGATCAGAGTGAAGAAAGACCGCTATTGGAGGAATTAGAACGGCTTTGGGAGTAAATAAAATTTGAGCTGTAAGTAATGGATGGGTAGGACTTCTGTAAGTGCAAGGGCCGTAGCATTCTACCCGAGTGTCTTCCCTTTCTTGTCTACTACAGTGTGGGCTGAAAGTAGGGAGCAGAGATTCTAGTTTTAACATTTCTTCATCATTTCCTTCTGGGAACTCAGAATAAAGCAAGTGCTCTACAATGTTGCCAATCTAGGCTAAATTTCCCTAGACCAAAATGTCTGGTTAAAAACTAAAAGAGAAAAAAATACAACTATTTCTGTAGGGTACCTAACAGCAAACAAGAGGCAGGTTTTCATTGGGTCGGCTAATTTTGGGGGCAGGGGGGAAACTCAGCCAGTATGGTTGACTTGAAATTCTAAGGCCTTGGCACGCGATAAACCTAATTGCAGAGAACTCAGCCAGTTTCCCCCTCGAGGTTTCCAACTAGAAGCCACAAGTATAAAACACAATCTCATTGTCTCCGGTTGTTTTAAAGCTTCCTCCAGAAGCTGACCCAGATAGATTTATTTTATTATATTTTTAACTCAGATCTAATTTCAGTGAATGCCGGAAATAAAGTCCAAACCCTAAATAACAAATGCATAGGTAAATAAATAAAGCAATAAATATCAAATTAAATAAATAAAACAAAGTCTGCCCCACCTATAAATAATTCACTGCAGTCCACTCCATACTGAAGGTAAATATTCCAGCAAGACAATCTTAAAAAAAAAAAAAAGTTTTCAAGGGCTTGCTATTGCCCTCTGGTTTTATTTCTCTGAAAAGATATTGTTGTCACCTATTATTTATGGCCGTAAGCAAGCTCCCAACAACACAACTGGAAGTCCGAAGAAAGAAATCAACTGAGCCTTCCTGCAAAAGTAAGGAAGGTGGTGACAGATAACAGCCAAGCCAGCCAGCTAGGAGGGGACCAGGACAAGAGGGCCGTCTCTTTTAGTTATAAATGCATCTGGCCTGTGTCCATGGCTAGATCATATATCTGACAATATCCTCCCTTTTAATGCTTTGCAGATCCAAGGTATATTATCATACCCTAAGCCTGAACTCTCCAGGGAAATTATGTCAAGCCATAACCAAAGAACCTGGATTGTAAAAATCACCCCAGGGAACAGGTTGTCTGGAATTCACCTTTAGGTAACGAGAGAGACCAGGTACCAAAAGGTGGCACTGTGAGACTGCAGAATAATGACTGATTGCTCTGCTTTAGTCTCAAGTTTCTAGAAGAATTATGCTCAACATTTACCCCTGGGGTGGAGGAAAGGAGAGTAGAAGTCAGATTTATTTTTAGAACTTATCTCTGTGCACTCAGGGTGGACCTAAAATTCTCATAAACTAATCTTCCCGGTTCATTGTGCATACACAACACATTCCTGAGGTGAGGAGGAAACAAACTAATTTTTATAAAGCCTCTGTGTCAAATGTATTTATTATGTAAATCTGCTGACCTGTGAGACAGTACTATTTTAGAAGAATGGATCAAATCAAGATGACATCCTTTAAAAAAAAAAAAAGCCCCTAAGGTTTCTGCAAATTTCTGAGAAACAGCAGGCAGTCAGAAATATTAATATGTGCTAATGCGGGCATAAAGCTCAAACAGTCATACAACTTCCACCTCGAATGTCCGAGCCTGCCCCTTGCAAAATGTGAGCTCCCAGGGCTAAGAGTTGCTTAAAAGGCGAGGAGACATTCTTTGTCCGCAGCTAGGCTCGCAGGCACTTTTTTAGAAGGTCTGCAGAGAAATTAAAGAGCAGAAAAGCCTCATTGTGTCCTTGTGACTGAATTTCTTTCTTGTTTCTTTTTGGCCAGGGGTTTCATGGAATAAACATCAAAGTCCCTACTCTCATTTATGGCAAAGAAGAACACATTCTCCAAGAAACATGATTTCCTGAGCACCAAAAATGTACTTAAATGTTGTGCCAGGTGCCAGAGAGGGAGACCAGGAAAGCAGAACCTAAATTCATTCTCCTTGAGCCAACTCCAAAAAATACATGGACGAAGAGACCCTGTGATATCTTGTTGATCATCAACATGGTAGGGTCTCATGCTGTTGGGCTAAGCTGTCCTCTTATCCGAGCCTGAATCCTGGATCTGCCTGAAACCCGGTCATTGGCTTTGCTGGCTGGAGCTCATGGGATATATAATCTCAGAACTTGAAGGGATTGAATAATAGCTAACAGTTATTTCGCTATGATTTGTGGTGTCTATATGCAGTATATTTTTAATCTTTATAACAACTCATTAGGTTTGTCCCCATTTTACCAATAAAAAAACAGAGGCTTCGAAAAATTCAGTAATTTACTCAAAGTTAATCATCAAAGCCTTGAATCAGAAAGTAAAGCTATGTGATTCTAGAGCCTATGCCATGACACCAGAGATGTCATTAACTCCAAACACTCAAGAAATGTGTTTACCTAAAAATGCATCACCTCCACTACGTGCTCACCAAATGCTCACCCAGCCTCCCAGGTACCAGGGACTCATCCCCTCCTGAAGCAGGTTTTCCATCCTTAAACAAATCATCCTACTAGAAAACTTAGTCACAGTTTCAAAGAGAGGCAAAATCTTGACATAGAACTAAAAGAAGTCCAGAAAGGTCAGGGGTTGCAGCTCACAAAGTCTTCCACCCAGGTTATTTTGAATCTGGTAGCTTCTGTACTGATCCATGAATCTGCTGATGTGGTAACAGATGGCACTTGCGAGGACAGTCATTTCTGAACCACCCGGCCCCTCTGCCTGAAACCCCATGCACTGGCAGAGGGGCGATTCTTGGCATGCGGTTAGAAGAGCAGGATGCCGTGGACTGTGTGCAGAGCAGGTGTCCCTCTGCTCTTTTGCAAATACCTGCCTTTTCACAGGGGGGACAAAACCAAGAATGGCCGAGACCGTGGAGGAATATAATTCTACCCGCCTCTCAGGGAGATTTAAAATCTTGCCATTCCCAGAAAATGCAGTATATTATATACTTATAAAATTCTCTTCTTTCCCCCCTTTTTCTCTTTCCTCTGCATGTGACTTCCAAATTAGAAATATTATTTTGTATTCCACATAGGGTTTCCATACAAACCACGGAACTTACATCTAAATACAGATCACTGATGGATAACAAACACTCCCTCGTTTTTATACTGAAAAATTATTTATCCATCAACAATGCACATTTAACTGGGCATTCTGTATTTTTATTTTCTAAACCTAGTGACCCTAAACCCTACACGGAGCACAGAGCAAACCCATGTTTGATTAGCTCATAAATGAGCACAAAATTGTGTAGAAGTCAGTTGAAAATAAAAAACTGTGTTGAACTATTTTTGAACTGAGGGAACCAAACTATGTTCAAAGCATCTTTTAAAAGCTGTTCATAAAGCAAAGGATACGTGAGAGTTGAACTAAACTAAATCACCCCTTGATTTACACAAAATCTGGTTTCCATCCCTCCGACCTGTGTGCGCGGAGCCCTCTCGGATTTCACCTTAGCTGGCGATCCTCCCTCGTGG